>VRLP01007983.1:0-17500 GCA_009660295.1 Lophius piscatorius
AACAGATTACTCACACATAGTATCAGATTACTCACACACAGTAACAGATTACTCACACATATTAACAGATTACTCACACATATTAACAGATTACTCACACATAAAAACAGATTACTCACACATAAAAACAGATTACTCACACATAATAGATTACTCACACACAGTGACAGATTACTCACACATATTAACAGATTACTCACACATAGTAACAGATTACTCACATATAGTATCAGATTACTCACACACAGTAACAGATTACTCACACATATTAACAGATTACTCACACATAGTAACAGATTACTCACACATAGTATCAGATTACTCACACACAGTAACAGATTACTCACACATATTAACAGATTACTCACACATAGTAACAGATTACTCACACATAGTAACAGATTACTCACACATATTAACAGATTACTCACACATAGTATCAGATTACTCACACATAGTATCAGGTACAATGTTGCTGACACTGACGATAAATGATTTTAGGTCTCACCTGTTTATAGACACCGAGGTGATCCAGTCACAGCTGACAGTTGTGGAGATGTTTGAAGGCTATCTTGGGGGACATTCATGCGGGGCTTTATTTAAACAAATGGGGTTTATGAGGCCATTTATAGTAAAAGTATTCAGCATGATGACTCTGGTTGTGATCCTGATAGCACCCTATCAGCACGGAGCCATAGCCTCCACTTCCTGTCACAAAACATGTGGTTGAGTTGAATTGTCAACTGGATATCGAGAAAACAAGAGAGGAAGCCACAGTAGTTCTTCTCAACGGGCTGAGTCGAGGTTCTCGTACCGTAGACGCTGTTTCTGTCTCAATATGAATGTGGTCAAACGGATTCTCATCGTCCATCTGGTCTGTCTTTGTCAAAGTAAGCTCTACTGTTTCACGTTCGTCACACTTTAAGGTCAGTCAGTTGGTTCGGTCAGGCGCCTTAAATTCTTTACACTACTAGTGGTTGTCCGTTAAACGAGGTCACGTCTGGACTCATCTGTGGTTAAAAGAGCAGCAGCGTAAACCCTAAATACTAAAAAGTTACTTATTTAACTGATAAGTTCAACTGCTTCATTCATTTGTGTCGTCATCTGCTCTTAAATCTCTTTGACTCTCTACGAGTCAAAGAGTCTAAGACTCTTACGAGTCAGAGACTCAATTTGTGTCGTTTCCTCCATAACTCTTGCATTTAGTTTAATTTTCAACATCCTTTCCATAAATCATTTTGTACATTTCTCTTTTCTTTCTTCCCCTTTTCTATCCAGCTACCTCTCTCTCTCTCTCTCCGTCTCTCTCTCTATCGCTCTCTCTCTCTCTCTCTCTCTTAGAGGTAGAATTATTCTTGTTTCCTGGTTTATGTGAGTTTTAAAGTGTAACTTAGTCGTGTCATCAGCTCCAGGTTGAGGACTGAAGTTCATAAGTGGATCATGTTCTTCTGGAGACCCTTCTGTGTGGGACAAACGGAGATGTTGGTCCCAGAGGTGGAGTGAGGGTAAATATTAGACGTAGAGGGGACAACAGAGAGCAGAACAGTTCTGGGTGAGACATTTGACAGAGCGTTTCACGAATCCTTTTTCAACAACGTTACGTTGGTGTGGAGGATCTCCGGGAAGATAACCGCTCTATCGTCCTAACTCGGTGCTGTGAGGCCCGTCAGCCGGTCGGCATGACGACAGCGGCGGTCCACGTGAAGCTGTGGTGGCTGTGTGTGACGAAGGTCATGTGCTTCTGGCATCTTCACCACAGCTTGTCAGAGGTGATGCTGTCCAGCAGAACCTCCTGCAGGAGGTCAGCAGTGAGCTGTGATGTTGTTCAGAGTGAAAGTGTTGGTTCTGATAGGGCGGGCTCTCACAGGCACAGACTGGAAACCCCCGGAGGCACCAAGAAACGAGGCGTTGTGTCGAGAACCTGTATGAATGTTCTCACTGCCGGTGTCACAGGAAGTGGGTTGAGACGCAGGAGCGGCACGTCTCAGGAGATTGTCAGATGACTGACAGCTCTCACACTCTTTGATCTCTCATGACCTTCTGCTGAGCTGCACCTTCAGCGGAACTCTCTCCACCCACACACCACCTTCAGGCTCTGTCAGGTTCACAGGGACAACCTTTACTTTGAAATCATACCATTACAACTTTTCAACCGGAGTATTTGATTGGAGAGATTTCAGTGAAGTAGAACTTCTCGTCACAGTTTGTGTCGTCTCAGCCCCGATGACCCGGTCCAGAGCTGAGAACACCCGCCTCCTGGTCTCCTGTCCATTCATGCTCGCATAAAAGCAGTGGCTCAAACCATGGTAGGCGGAGTCGAGTGAGGAAAGGTCATGGTAGGTGGAGTCAAGTGAGGAAAGGTCATGCTAGGTGGAGTCAAGTGAGGAAAGGTCATGGTAGGCGGAGTCAAGTGAGGAAAGGTCATGGTAGGTGGAGCCACCTGTGCATAGCTCACATAGCATACATATCACTCATGCATAATAACAGATTACTTACACATAGTAACAGATTACTCACGCATAATAACAGATTACTCACACATAATAACAGATTACTCACACATAGTAACAGATTACTCACGCATAATAACAGATTACTCACACGTAGTAACAGATTACTCACACATAGTAACAGATTACTCACACATAGGAACAGATTACTCACACATAGTAACAGATTACTCACGCATAATAACAGATTACTCACACATAGTAACAGATTACTCACACGTAGTAACAGATTACTCACACATAGTAACACATTACTCACACGTAGTAACACATTACTCACACGTAGTAACAGATTACTCACGCATAGTAACAGATTACTCACGCGTTGTAACAGATTACTCACACATAGTAACAGATTACTCACACGTAGTAACAGATTACTCACGCATAATAACAGATTACTCACACATAGTAACAGATTACTCACACATAGTAACAGATTACTCACATAGTAACAGATTATTCACACATAGTAACAGATTACTCACACATAGTAACAGATCACTCACACATAGTAACATATTACTCACACGTAGTAACAGATTACTCACACGTAGTAACAGATTATTCACACATAGTAACAGATTACTCACACATAGTGACAGATTACTCACATAGTAACAGATTATTCACACATAGTAGCAGATTACTCACACATAGTAACATATTACTCACACATAGTAACAGATTATTCACACGTAGTAACAGATTACTCACACATAGTAACAGATTACTCAAACATAGTAACATATTACTCACACAATAGTATCAGATTACTCACACATACTAACAGATTATTCACACATAGTAACAGATTACTCACACATAGTCACAGATTACTCACACATAGTATCAGATTATTCACACATAGTAACAGATTATTCACACATAGTAACAGATTACTCACACATAGTCACAGATTACTCACACTGGTGCAGATCTTCAATAATGCTACTGATGATTGTTGTCTCAGGGGTCTTCAAACACAGAAGGAGATCCAGAGGGTACTCCTGTTTGTCCTTCTAACCCCACAGGGAACGTTTTGTGTTTGTGATACCTGTCTGTCCTCAGGTGAGCCTCACATTGACAAGCTCCCTGGAAAATGCATCTTCAGTCTGCGGATGCCTGGGCGCAGTGATGCGGTGGCATTAGCGGCAGACTCCACCCACACACTGCTGGAGAAGATCTGCCAGGATCTGGAGTGTGGTAGCCTCTATCATGTGACTGAAACCAGAACATCTCCCAACACCACCTGCTTTCACGGCTGCTGGTACCGGGATGGTGCTCTGCAGAACTGTTCTCAAACCCAGGGATCAGAGAACTGCACGGTGATCGCTGCAGCCGCCTGTGGTGAGGCTTTCTCTCTTACTCTTCTTCTTCCTCAGTGTCACACAAAACCACAACCTTAGACTGAACGATGGATTCAGCTGTGCATTCAGGCTTCACACAGTGTAAACCTCAAAAAGGCTGCTAGTCTCTGCATCAGGGGTTTATTCTATGTTTTTAAGCCCTAACCCAGGATGCACTGCCTTTAGTGTTCAGAAGAAAACCTTTGTTTTCAACCTCCTCAAAGTTCATCTTAGTGTCATTCCAATCTTCTTGTCGGCACAAAGATTAGATTTCATGTTATCGCCCACATTTGCACGTTGTTGCCTAGTAAGTAAAAATGAATAAATCAAACCCGATTAAAGTGGTCGTATCTGGAAGAGGGTCAGGGTCCCGTTTTGAGGAACTCTGACTTTAAGCTCAGATTTCTTGAGTTAAGTCAGACTTCTGAGTGTGTGTGGCTCTGATCCGTTCTAATCAGTCATTTGAAGTGTTGAAGCTCTATAAATATATATCTATATATTTCAGACATTCGAGGGGGAACTCTCTGAGACCCTCGTCGTAAAAGTTCAGATGGACAGAATTCTTCATTGGTTTGAAATGAAGGTTTTTCTTCTCTTGTTTATGGCAAACAAGTAAAGTCCAACCTTCTCCCAGTCTTTCTGCGGTGTAAACAAATATGTTTGTGATGATGTGATGATGTCATCAGAGCACCGGGCTGCGCGGCTTGCCGGAGGACCGGACCGCTGTGCTGGACGGGTGGAGGTGTTGAGGAACCAGATTTGGGGCACAGTGTGCGATGACCGGTGGGACCTGCGGGACGCTGATGTGGTCTGTGCCCAGCTCGGATGCGGTTATGCCCTCAGCGCCACAGGACAGGGGGGCGCCTTCCCCCCGGGCCGAGGGCCCGTTCACCTGGACGAGCTGAGCTGCACCGGCAGAGAGGAGAACCTGTGGGAATGTCCCGCCGCCCCGGACGAGACCGACTGTGGACACAAGGAGGACGCCGGTGTCGTATGCTCAGGTCAGGGTCCACCTCAGCACACCTGTTCCTGACGCCTGGGACAGGAAGTGATGTCATTATGAATGACCAGTTTTATCTCCAAACCATTTTTCACAGTGGAGTCAAATTCTTCAGGTCAATTTTGTAAATCACATTTACAGCAGAATGTATGAACTTAAATATTACTTAGTTAAATATTAAATATTGTAAATGTTACATTTGAATGTTCAATCCAATCGCAGATCTTTACTATAGATAAAAGTGTCAGTCTTCATGGGGCTTTTATTTTGGTACTTCCCCTCACCGGCAGTGTAAATTAGCATATTAGCGACATATAAAGTTTTGTTAAACAACTTTTAGATTTAACATTTAGATTTAACATTTATGTTTACATTTAGATTTAAAAACTTTGTTTACATTTGGATTCAACATTAATTCTAGATTTAACATTTATATTAACATTTATATGTAACATGTATATTTAGATATTTCGTTAAGATTTAACATTTATATTAACATTTATATTTAACATTTATGTTTACATTTGACATAAGAGTTCAAATTTATATTTAAGTTTATATTTAACATTTATGTTTACATTTGACATAAGTGTTCAAATTTATATTTAAGTTTAGATTTAACATTTACATTCAGTTTAAGATTAGATATAAACATTTTGATTGAATGTTTACAGTAAGATTTATCATTTAATATTTACTGTATTATATATGTAGTATTCAGTGTACTGAGTACACTGTGATTGAAGACAAAAAGGTTTTTCACGAGTATTAGTTATTAATAATGAAGTATTAGTGCAGTTACATGGTTTCCAATGAACAAGAAAGGAGTAAAAATTGTAATCTGAGAAGTATCTAGTAACTACAGCAGTCAGATCAAAGTACTGGAGTAGAAAGTAGAACATTTGTATATGTATATGATATGTATCAGAGTACAAGTATAAAGTAGTACTCAAGTACAGTTGGACAGTTCTGAGTTATGTCTGTGCAGAGATGAGAGCCGTCCGACTGACCGGGGGTCTGGACCGCTGCTCCGGTAAAGTGGAGGTCCACCGTAACGGCAGCTGGGGAACGCTGTGTGACAACTGCTGGAGCAGAAACATGGCCGCCATGGTGTGCTCCATGCTGCAGTGTGGCGCCGGGGCCACCAAATACTCGCAGTTCCTTCCTCCTCTCACGCACAACGAAGGCGCCCTGTGGTTCTACCAGTGTTCTCCCAGCATGCACAGCCTGTGGCAGTGCATGGAGATGGTGAACAGAGCCCACCTCTGCAAGGACTCCAAAGCCTCTGGAGTGGTGTGTCAGGGTGAGAGGAGCAGGTTCATCATAACATCACGACTAAGCATTAACATCTTTTGTTCACTCAGAAAAGTCCTTTTCCCTTTAGATTCCAACGGAATTTTCATCCCACTTCCATTACTGGACAGACCTGCTGGTTTGTGTTCCTGCTGGGAAACGCTTTTATATGTGGCAAAACTAGGGGAGAGAACTCAGCTCAGCCTTCATCTTCCTGAATTCTACACCTTTTCACAATTCAGTTTTATTTATGAAGCGTCAAACACCCACAAACGTTACCTTTAACCCTGAATGTCCTGCTCAGCTGTTTGGTTGAGCTCATTCTGAGTCTCTATTTCTGAATGAAAATGTGACTGAACCTGTTCAGAAAGTGACCCGGTGGTAACTTGTGGATGCTGAAGGGTAAGGGTCTGAGGACGGAGCCTTGGTGCACACCTTCACGCATCAAAGGGGCCACAGAGGAGGAGGCGTTAACCATGACTGCTAAGGAAGTGGTATTAGGACTTGGGGAGTAACGGACTACATGTAACAGGCAACATGTAACAGACTACATGTAACAGGCAACATGTAACAGACGGCATCTAACAGACTACATGTAATAGACGTCATGTAACACATTACATGTAACAGACGACATGTAACACATTACATGTAACAGACAACATGTAACAGACGACATGTAACAGACGACATGTAACAGACGACATGTAACAGACTATATTTAACAGACGTCATGTAACAGACTACATGTAACAAGCGACATGTAACAGACTACATGTAACAGTCACATGTAACAGACGACATGTAACAGAGGAAATGTAACAGATTACATGTAACAGACTATATATAACAGACGTCATGTAACAGACTACATGTAACAGACTACATGTAACAGACTACATGTAACAGACTACATGTAACAGACGACATGTAACAGAGGACATGTAACAGATTACATGTAACAGACTATATATAACAGACGTCATTTAACAGACTACATGTAACAGACTACATGTAACAGACTACATGTAACAGACTACATGTAACAGACTACATGTAACAGATTACATGTAACAGACTATATTTAACAGACGTCATGTAACAGACGACATGTAAGAGACGACATGTAACAGATTACATATAACAGACTATATTTAACAGACGTCATGTAACAGACGTTATGTAACAGACTACATTTAACAGACATTATGTAACAGACATTATGTAACAGACTGCATGTAACAGGCGACATGTAACAGACGACATGTAACAGACGACATGTAACAGACTATATTTAACAGACGTCATGTAAAAGACGTCATGTAACAAGCGACATGTAACAGACTACATGTAACAGACTACATGTAACAGACGGCATGTAACGGACGACATGTAACAGACGACATGTAACAGACTACATGTAACAGACTACATGTAACAGACGTCATGTAACAGACGTCATGTAACAGACGTCATGTAACAGACTGCATGTAACAGATTGCATGTAACAGACGACATGTAACAGACTATATTTAACAGACGTCATGTAACAGACGTCATGTAAAAGACTACATGTAACAAGCGACATGTAACAGACTACATGTAACAGACTACATGTAACAGACGGCATGTAACAGACGACATGTAACAGACGACATGTAACAGAGGACATGTAACAGACTGCATGTAACAGACTACATATTACGGACTACGAGTAACTGTCCACATGTAACAGGTTACGTGTAACAGGCTACATTCTAAATTAATAAATGCGCCAAAGAAATAAAATAATTCATCCACAGCTTCATTTTTAAAGGGTTTTTAATTCATCATCAAAAATCTAAAACTAAAAACTAACTAAAGAGGCGATGGGTCCAAAAGCAAGAATTAAGTCTTTAAAAGAAAACAATAAAGAAAATAGAGATTAAAGATAGAATCAGAATAAGTGGGCAGAGTAAAATAAAACAGCTGATGTCTAAAGAGAAATGTGATTCTTTGAGTTCTTCCAGTTCTGGTCCAGCTACTTATCGTGTTTGTCTGTGACCTGTTTGTGCCGCAGGTTCTCTCGGGTTCCCCGACGCCACCACAGCCAGCAGGTCCAACACAGCTGCCGGGACTAGCGCCGCTGCCAGCACCAGTTGGACCAGCGCCGCTGCCAGCACCAGTTGGACCGGCGGTAAATCCTCCAGCTCTTCTTCTGAATGCAGAAACAGTCGATGAATATTCTGGGATTATTTCCAGCAGAAAGAGTCAGAGGAGGAGCTCCAACAATCTCTCCTTCCTCTCTGTCCCTCCTAGAAGGTACCAGAACCTTCAGCCCCAATGAAGGCCTCTCCTCTCCGTCCTCTACGCTGCTGAGCATCGCCGCTCTCTCACTCCTGCTCTTCCTCATCCTCGTCACAAACACCACGCTCTGCTGTCACTACAGACGAAGACACGGTTGGTCATCCTCACCTCACTGTCTGTCTCTCTCAGGGTTTCTTGAACCGGACTGAAACAGCGCCGGGGAACCGGCGTCACTACCTATATATATATATATATATATACACAAATGTTTGTATTCATGTACATATATTTGCTCATCATTCCACGTGTGGGGTCATGTCCTCAGCGTTGCTGCTGCAGCAGACACGCCCCGGGTGGCGGCCGCCTTCGGGACATGGTGGTAACAGCTGTGAAGACGCCATCAACCTCATTAAGGTCAAGACACGCCCTCCTCAAGCAGACGGTCAGTGGGCGAAGGTTTCAGAGAGAGAGTCGGGCGCTGACCTTCTTCTGCCTCCATGTGCCGGCAGAACACGCCCAAAGTCACCTCATCAGGTCCGCCGTCTGTTTTGTGTTCGTCTCGAATAGGCTCCTCCCCCCCCGGGTACCTCGGGACCCAGCTCAGTGGCGTTGACAACATGGCAGCAGATGCAGACTCTGGACGTTATGTAGACAGGCATGACCCCTGTTTTCATCTGTCCACCTTTCGCAGTAAGCGCCGTTCTTTCCTTTATTCTCTCCGTTCGTGTTTCCTGCGGCCATCTTTTTACCTGTGATGATGCTCGCTGGTCGTGAGGCGGCGTCTCGACCTCAGAGTGTTTGCAGGGGGAATATCTGCATTCTTATGTGTGATCGAAGAACGCCTCACTCTGTGTTCAGATTCTCGGAGGGGCAAACCAGGAATGACATCTTTGACCAAGGCATCCAGTCTTGACAACCTCAGAGGGGAAGGTGAGTCACTCTCTCCATCCTGAAACCAACTTTATGTTCCCACTGTTCCCAGGAACCATCAGGAGGTAGAAGATGGTTCCCCAGCTTTAATCTCTGCTGGGTCTCTCTGGAACTGTTTCCCTCAGGAACTGTTTCCCTTATGTCCTTTATAACCTCATTAACATCCGTAACATCTTTAACATCCTTAAACTCCTTAAACTCCTTAAACTCCTTCACCTCCTTAACCTCCTTAACCTCCTTCACCTCCTTAACCTCCTTAACCTCCTTCACCTCCTTAACCTCCTTAACCTCCTTAACCTCCTTAACTTCTGTAACATCCTTAAACTCCTTAAACTCCTTAAACTCCTTCACCTCCTTAACCTCCTTAACCTCCTTAACATCCTTAACATCCTTAACCTCCGTAACCTCTGTAACATCCTTAACCTCCTTAACATCCTTAACCTCCTTAACATCCTTAACCTCCTTAACCTCCTTAACATCCTTAACCTCCTTAACCTCCTTAACATCCTTAAACTCCTTAACCTCCTTAACATCCTTAACATCCTTAACATCCTTAACCTCCTTAACCTCCTTAACATCCTTAACATCCTTAACCTCCTTAACCTCCTTAACCTCCTTAACCTCCTTAACCTCCTTAACTTCTGTAACATCCTTAAACTCCTTAACCTCCTTAAATTCCTTAACCTCTGTAACATCCTTAACCTCCTTAACATCCTTAACCTCTTTAACATCTTTAACATCTTTAACCTCCTTAACATCCTTAACCTCCTTAACCTCCTTAACCTCCTTTACATCTTTAACATCTTTAACATCTTTAACCTCCTTAACATCCTTAACCTCCTTAACATCCTTAACCTCCTTAACCTCCTTAACCTCCTTAACAACCTTAACCTTCTTAACATCCTTAACATCCTTAACCTCCTTAACCTCCTTAACATCCTTAACCTCCTTAACATCCTTAACCTCCTTAACCTCCTTAACCTCCTTAACATCCTTAACCTCCTTAACATCCTTAACCTCCTTAACCTCCTTAACATCCTTAACCTCCTTAACATCCTTAACCTCCTTAACCTCCTTAACATCTTTAACATCTTTAACCTCCTTAACATCCTTAACCTCCTTAACATCCTTAACCTCCTTAACCTCCTTAACATCCTTAACCTCCTTAACCTCCTTAACCTCCTTAACATCTGTAACATCTTTAACGTTAAGGATGGAGTAAAGTCTTCTGACTGAGGACAGGCGTTAGTAAAAACGTCTAACACAGTGGGCGTTCCCCTTGGCGGGACTGAGAAGGTTGGTCATTGGTGAACCCGTTTATATCTGACCCAGTGGCAGCATGTAGATGTTTAGTAGATCTCTTTAGTAGATGCTAAAGAATAAGGGGCCGAGGTGGTAGCCCTGTGTGTAGCCCTGTATGAACCAGATGGATCTCCTTGAGTCGATTCATCAGCACCAAATCTGAACTAAATCTGACCAACGCTTGAGAAATGATGCCCAGAAGACTTTTGGAGATAAAACAAACAACTTCCCAACATTTACCAAAATCAGTCCAGTTCTTCCTCCTGCTGAGGTCTATGTGGGTTTTTGAGTTGTCGTTCTCACACTGACTTACAATGACGTTTCAGGGAGGTAATTGTGATTACTTTGATGTTTCAGAACCCAACACCGGAGCGGTGGGAGCCTTTAGTCTCCAGAACGGGCCCACAGATGTTCCATACGCCAGAGTGTCCAAGGTCTCACTGGACTCCTTTGACACCTCCAGCACCTCCTCCGACGACAACTACGAGAACTTAGCCAGACTCCCCGGTCCGTCCGACTCATCCACCGGCTTCCTTCCGGCCAGAATCAGAACATCAGTCTGTGAGTTGAGCCTCAACACAACAGCTCTACCAATAAAAAAATAAAATAAATAAATCCAGCTCTGCACAGACGAGTGGGTCCGAACCTCCCCCAGACCTGGTGTAGTCTGAGATGCACTCATACAGAAGGAATCAGGGGCGGGGGGAGGAGCAGACGCTGCTCGTGTGACAAAATCACATCCTAAACGTGTGATCCGATCGCAGGTGACGAAGACGACGGCCTCCTCTACCTCCCAGCGAGCCCCGACCCGCCGTCTGAGGATGACTACGACGACGTGGGCTCCTGAGAGCGAAGAGCGGAGAAGACTTTTAATCTGCCCACCTGCATAAACGCTCTCAAACAAACACATGTTCTGAGGGAACTGATGATGTCATCATTGGGGCGACAGACGTCGTCGCTAAAAGAAATATGAACGTTTGTCTATGTTTGGCTATAAAGGGTTTCTGTTTGAGTCCAATCATTCCACTCAGCCTTCATCAGCGCCATCTTTCATCTCTGAATCTTTGTTTTGATTTTCACACTCAGAGGAAGGTAGAAGCGTTTTAAAAACACCAGAGTCCCGTTAGGGTCCGGTAAAGGTAAGAACCGGCCCAGTTCCCTTCTCCTGAGAGTCTGGACAACGACCACCGGAGGGCGCTGCAGGCTGGCGTGACTGAGTGCCATGTGGAATGAAGAGTGGGCTTAAAAGAAGTGTCCACTCATAAAAGTGTCAGCTGAGATCTGACAAACTAAAGGAAGAACTTCTAGTAAATAAAAGTTCTGTCAGAATGACGCGCTGTCAGAGAGTTTGAGACGGTTTCAAACTAAAACGCTGGAAACCCAGATAAGGAATTTAAACGGAAACTAAAAAGGTGTTTCAAATTTCTATTACCTTGAAAATGTGCAGAGTCGGCTTCCTTATGTTTATAAAACGTATATTTTGAAGTATTATATGCAGCTGCTTCTTTTATTTTAAGACATTATAGATTCAAATTTCAAACATAATTAAAAGTCTCCAGTTTTGATGCCATAAAACTTCGTAGAATATAAGTAGAATAAACGTGACAAACAACAACATTTTATTCTGATGAATTGTTCTGAAGTCTTGAGCGTCTGATTTCTTTTGTGTTGGTAGATGTTCTACAGGTGTTCTACAGGTGTTCTACAGGTGTTCTATAGGTGTTCTACAGGTGCTCTACAGGTGTTCTACAGGTGTTCTACAGGTGTTCTACAGGTGTTCTACAGGTCTTCTACAGGTGTTCTACAGGTGTTCTACAGGTCTTCTACAGGTGTTCTACACTGGTTCTACAGGTGTTCTACAGGTGTTCTACAGGTGACCACACCTTTAAGTATTCAATTCAAGAAGCAAAATCAACAATTTGGAAAAAAGTTGAAATGTAACTTTAAACAAACTCTCATCAATCGATCCTTTTAAAAACAATTTAAATCATTTAAACGTTAATTATTCTCCGCTCAAGTTCCTGTGGGGAATCACCACAGCAGAACACAGAGTCCGCTGTGTCTTTGGTTCTGATGAAAGCGCCACCAGGTGGACAGGAGAGGCACCAGCAGAACATCCTTCAGAAAGTTTCTGGTTCTGCAGGAGGTGGCCCACCGACCATTTCTCCCTGCCCATCCTTCCTGACTGATTCTTCTCTAGTTCTGGGTTCTGCTGGTGTCCTGGTCTCTACTGGTACCATGATGTGGTACCTGTAGAGACCTGTAGAACCTTCAGGTGGTCCAGCTCCTCCTGGATGGAACATCCATACCGTCACTAGAAGGTCCGCTTTGTCTCCAAGAACAGTCTCAGGCGTGTGAGGAGGACCAGGAGGAGCGCTGCCAGATCCCTACTAGATGACCTCCAGCAGCTGGTGAGATGGTTCTGACCAAACCTTCAGAGCCAAACTTTATTAGGACGGCATGAGGGTCCAACATCCTCCACTGGACCTGAGCTCACAGCCCAGAACCATACAGCTGGATGGATGTTCCCCAGAAAACACTAGGGGTGGCCAGTTCTCCGTTGATGCCTCGTTCTCCTCTCAGATTAGACCAGGTTCTGACTGGGCTCATGTGACAGACGCAAAGGTTCTGGAGACGCCGTAGTGAAGGTCCTGCTCGCTGAAACATCATCCAGCAGGACCGGTTTGGTGGTGGTGTGGGGAGGTAGATCCTTGGAGGGTCTCACAGACCTCCAGGTGTTAGCCAACAGTACCTGACCCTCAGACCCACTGTCAGACCTCACACTGGTCCAGTGGACCCTGGGTTCCTCCTGGTCCAGGACAAAGCCCGGCCTTATGCGTAAGAACGTTATAGGCAGTTCCTGGAGGATTAATGTTTTGATGCCATTGAAGGTCCTCAGGGTCTCCAGACCTGAACCCACCTGAGAACCTCTGGGACGTTCTGTATCGCTGCATCAAACGCCACAAAGTAGAACCACAGACGGTCCAGGAGCTCCCGAGGAGCTCTCAGAACTTTTCAGAAGTGCCTTCAGGCACGTGGAGATCAAACCAACTACTAGGATCAGAACTTGTGGTTTCATCAAGTCACTTTAATTTTGGCTCTGCTGTAGAATCCAGTCCTGAGTGGGTTCATGGTTTTAGCTTCCGTGACCCGTTATTCAGGACATTTCTCTGACGGGCAGAACTTAACTTCTTTCTGGACTTCCACTTCATGAGGATCGTGTTCTTGAATATTTCTGCAGTGACGATCGGGTCTGGGATTCAAGTCCCCCCGTCATTCTTCTGAGCGGCGTGATGAAACATGGATTCAAGCATTACTTCAAAACTGAACTCCAGGTTCTTCTTTTTTCTGGGGGAACCGGTGACGACAGAAGCTTTGGGTTTCTCAGCTGAACGGGTTTTACCGCGCCTGAGTCCGGTCCGTTCCAGCGGCTGCAGCTGCACAGCCTCAACACTTCCTCCCTGAATCCAGGGGCGTCTGCTCTGGTGGAGGTACACATGACAAAGTGCTCCAAGAGCAGATCTCTGAATGGAGGGGGTGGCGGTGGTGACGCATGGATAAACAGGGATTAGCTTGTGCTGGGCTAACGCGAGAAGTGGGAGTGATGATGCATGAGACTGATAACCAGCAGAAATGGCTGTTCCTGGACTGGAAGGTGTTTGGCAGGGAGGGGAAGGACATGAGTGTGTGTGTGGAGGTGGGAGGGGGGGAGGGGGAGAGGAAGGAGAAGAGGAGGTGGAGGATGAAGAAGGTGAAGAAGATGAAACACGTCTGAGAGAATCTGATGTTGCACTTAAAGTTAGTCCAGAGGTCTGCATTGAGATAAACAGACGAATCAACGTCCAGGAGAAAGTACACGCAAATACTCACATATAAACATACACATATACACGTATAGATACATTTATATACACACAAATACACTTATACACACATATATATACACTTATTTACATATATACACATTTATATACACACATATACACACGTATACACACACACATTCTCAAATATATATACACACACATACACATATATACACAGATATACAAACGTATATACACACATATACACATATATACACACATATATACACGTATACCCATATACACACACGCAAATACTCATATATATAAACACATATACACACACATATACACACAAATACTCACATATATACACACATATACACACATATACACGTATATGAACATATATATATACACATACACGTATACACACATATACACACATATACACACACATATATACACTTATACACACATATCAATCAATCAATCAATCTTTATTTATAAAGCGCCAATTCACAACAACAGTTGTCTCAAGGTGCTTTCCAGAAAGAGCAGGTCTAGAACAAACTCTTTATATAATTATACATACACATATATATACACACATATATATACACACATATACACACACGTATATACACACATATACACAGATATATACACATATATATATACACACATATATACACATATACACACATATACACGTATATACACACATATACACATGTACTCACACATATACACGTATATACACATATATACACGTGTCTACACACACATATACACATATATACACATATATACATATAATACACACGTATACACACACAAATACTCACATATATATACACACATATACACACACATATACACGCAAATACTCACATATATACACATATATACACACATACACGTATATACAAATATATATACATATACACACGTACACACATATATACACATATACACATATACACATATACACACACGTAAATACACACAATATACACACATACACACATATATACACACACATATACACATATATATACACACATATACACATATATATACACACATATACACATATATACATATAGACACAATATACACACATATACACACGTACACACACATATACACATATACACATATACACATATACACATATATACACATATATACACACATATACACGTTAACACACATATACACATATACACACACATATATACATATACACACACATATACACGTACACACACATACACATATACTCACACATATACACGTATATACACATATATACACAAGTCTACACACACATATACACAAATAGACACGAACACTTACACATATACACAAATATACACACGTATACACACACATATACACATATATATACACATATACACAAATAAACACACATATACACGTATATACACATATACACACACATTAACACATATACACAAACATACACACACACTTACACATATACACACGTATACACACACATATACACATGTACACACACATATAAACACACATATACACGTATACACAAATATACACGTATACACATATATAAACACATATACACATATACACACGCAAATACTCACACATATACACACATATATACATATAATACACACGTATACACGTATACACGCAAATACTCACATATATACACACATATATATACATATAATACACACGTATACACACGTATATAATAATAATAATAATAATACATTTAATATATACACATATATACACATATATACACATATATACACACATATACACTTATACACACACATACTCACGTATATAAACATATATATATACACACATATACACATATATATATACACACATATACACACGTATACACACATATACACGTACACACATATATATATATAATACACGTATACACACGTATATACACATATATACACATATATATATATACATATACACACAAATACACGTATACACACACATACACAGAAATAGACACACACACTTAAACATATACACAAATTTACACACGTATACACACACATATACACGTATACACATATATACACACATATACACGTATACACACACAAATACTCACACATATATACACATATATACATATAATACACACATATACACGTATACACGCAAATACTCACATATATACACACATATATATACATATAATACACACGTATACACGTATACATGCAAATACTCACATATATACACACATACATACATATAATACACACGTATACACACGTATATACACATATATACACATATATATACACACATATACACAAATATACACACATATATATATATAATACACGTATACACACGTATATACACATATATACACATATATACACACATATACACATATACAATAATAATAATAATAATAATAATACATTTAATTTATAATGCACTTTACATTTGGATCAAATCTCAAAGTGCTAAATATACACACACATACTCACCTATATACACATATATATACACATATACACATATATACAAACATATACACAAGTATACACACATATACACGTTATATGTGTGTATCCTTGTACCAGGATGCATTATGGGAAGGAGGAAAGTTTAATGCGTTCATTTGGGAAAGCTGGTTTGCCATCTTTGGTGTTGAGGTTACGCCGGCATGTTTCTGAAAGTTGCTGCAGGTCAAGTTCTTCGAGCTCTTCCAGCAGGAGGATGTTCTGTCCAGGTCCGAACAGGTCCAGGTTCTGGTTCAGGTCTGGAATGTTTTATTGACAGGAAGTGGTGGAGACCAAAGACGAGACAGACTGTTGGACATTTTACAGTTGGCCTGAAAACCAAATATATTGCATCAATCAGCCATAACATTAAAACCACCTGCCTTACACAGCTCTACCAATCACTGTGTGTTCTGACATTTCTCAAACAGAACCAGCAAGAACCTGTAGAACAATGTCTGCTACAGGTTCCTTTCTG
>VRLP01007984.1:0-18931 GCA_009660295.1 Lophius piscatorius
ACTCTTCAAATTCTTTTCGATTTATATCTGGAGTTTGTATATCCGAATTCCCAGTTGTAGTAATGTATTCGATTTGTAATAATTTATTACGTAGCATTAAAGGGTATCTTATAATAATATTTTATCCATTTCATCCAATAATGGAAAAAATGTTATTATAAATATACAATAGTATATAATTTAAAGATTACTTGGTTTAATGGTGAATTAGACTGGCAGGCCCGGCTGCCCTTGGAGGTTCGAGTCTCGGAGAAGGAAATCTTTATTGCGCTCTCCCCGGGGGCGCTTTCAATTTTCTGAGGCCACTATGCTGTTATCCACCCCAAATAGCTTATTCTTTAATTATAAATTTTAAATCAAAGTATTTGCATAACAGATAAAATATAATATTATTTTTTTTATAGTAATGCTTACATAGTAATTTTCATTCTTTTAAATTTCTATATAATATTTTTTATTTTATAAAGTATTATTATAAATAATACAAAAATACTATTATTATTCAATTATCTATAGATTTATAATTGTTTATACGTAATTTACTCTAAATAATAATCACATTTTTAAATGTATTTATTATATCATTCCGATTATTTTTTTAAAACAGATTATTTATATAATTTAAATACTATATTTCAATGTATATGATATATATTATAACTTTATTATAATACAGTATTAAGTAATATAAATATTTTATAATTATAAAAATACATCATATAATTTATATATCCTTTATTTTAACTTATATCACTATAAATTCCTTTTTATTTATTTTTATCATATAATTTCTATATCCTTTATTTTAAAAATAAATAAAAAGGATTCATATCAATATAATACCACTATAAATACACACTAATCAACATATCCATATGTTATTTCTTATTATCTTTCTCTTGTCTATAAATTCTATTTCTGAAGAAGTATATTCAGATATACATTACAATATGGAAAATATAGAAAAGATGGAAAGTCAAAATCCACTTTCTAATGAAAATATTCTTCTTATGGAAATACAATTGCTTTGTGCACAATCCAATTATTATAGATATATAGGAGATCTTAAAAAAACATTATTAGAATTTATACAAAATCTGGAATCATCTAAAATAGATATTGATAAAATAATAAAATATATAGAAAAATTAGATGATCCAGATCCAATTGTATCAAGAGCTGCAACAAAGGCAGTGATAGTAACATTAAAAGAAGCATATGATAAATTTAAAGCTACAAAACAGGAATTAAGTTTAGAAGATAAACGACAGTTGATAAATATATTGATGGATTGGTCTATTTTTTTAAAAGAAACAGGACAGAAGATATACATACCAAAAGAAAAGGATGCATTGGTAGCTGTATTACAATTATGTGATAATGCAGAGTTAAAAGATAAAGTGAACGATGTCATAGAATAAATAAAAAGTATGGTTTATGTATATTTTCTATGAAAGAATAACAGTGATATATTTTTATTGCGATGTAAAATTATTACACTAAATGAAAAAATAAATAATGAGATAAATAAATGTCTTATTTCTACTTTTATTATACAATACGTTTATTATAATAACATTTTTCTAAATGTTTTTTCATTTATCATTTATTTGTTTCATTATTATTTTTTAATTGTTTTTTCTATCTTACCCTTAAAATGCACATAAAATTAAGAACAACTATAAAAACATTTGAAGTTGAGATTGAAGATGATGCTACAATTGGCGATCTTAAAAAAAAGCTTGAGGAACAGATGGATGAAAGTGAGAGGATAGCTGCTAAGGATCAAAAATTTATTCTTTTAGGTAAAATATTAAAAGATGAGATGAAAGTAAGTGAGATTGATCTTTCTAAAGGTTCTGCAATATTTGTTGCTGGAACTAAACCTAAGGCTCCTGAAGAGAAGAAGAGTGAGAATGTACAAGCTACAAAACCACCACAAAATCAGAATTCTTTTCCCCAGCAACCATATCAGGCATATAATGGATCTTCTGCAAATATGGGATATCCAGGATTTGGAGGATATCAAGGGTCTATGGGAAATATGAATGAGCAAATTGATTTACTTTTGAAAAATAAGGATGTTATGGATAATTACATCAATATGATGTGTGGAAATGCAACACCAGAACAAAAAGAAAGTATGAAACAAATGATGACCCAAACAATGGAAAGATTTAAAAATAATCCCGAAGAAATGAATACGATGTTACAACAGGCAGCAAATAACCCAGATATGATGAGAATGTTCGGAGGAAATTTTTTCAACCCAACAGCACCACAACCTCCCATGTCACCACCTGGTTATCCACAACAACCCCCTATGTCACCCCCTGGCTACCCACAATCAATGTATCCATACCAACAACCATACTTCTACCCTGGTCAAGTCCAACCATCTCCAACCATCCCATGTAGCCACGGTTTCTATCCCCGAACAGAAGTAGATTATTCTGAACAAGCCAAAATATTGGTAGAAATGGGATATACAAATGATACTTTGAACAAAGAAGCTTTAAAAATCTCCAACGGTGATATCAGCGTAGCTGTAGCATTGCTTATAGAATGGATGAATAAAAATTAAGAAAATTATCATTAAAGTATTTTTACTTTACGTTTTTATTTTTTTCTGTTGCAATAAACGAATATATAAAATATAAGTGATAAACATAAGAATATACGTATAAACATATATAACACAATATAATACAAATATAAATAACATATAATAATTTATTTATCACTTATATTCTATTGTATCATTTAAATTAACTTTAAATATCTTTTTATCATAAAATGATGAATAAAATAAAATATCATCTACTATCTCAATACCATAAGCCATAGATTCTGTTTTATATTCTTTTATAATATTTTTATTATTTATTATTTTTACACCATCGTACATAGAAGCAATAGCAAAATAATCTTTATATTTTTTTATTCTCCATGAACAGATATCTAATTTTTCTTTTAAAATAAAATGTTCTTTGGTATCTGTGTTATTTATAACATGGTTGTTAGCATTATTGTTAGTAATATCATATATATTATCTTTATTGTTATCGTTATATAAATCATTATAGCCATTACTATTACCTTCACTACCTTCATTACCATTATCTTTATTACTATTTATTATTTTATTATTTCTTACATCTATTCTATATAAATTATCATATGTTCCTATTATGATTTCATTTCCATATTCTTTTATTTCTGTTATATTTTGTAATATTTCTTCTTCTCCTGCTATATTTTTTATTACTATTTTATTTACCTTATTATCTTCTATATGATATAAATAATCTCCTCCTGCATATATTCCATTTCCTACCATTACTGTCCATAATATATCTTCTGTTACTTTTACAGATGATATATTATTAAGAGTATTATTATCTATTATATTAACAGTACCACTAATATCTGTATATGCTATATTATTGTCATATTTAATATCATTACATATATGTAAGTATGTGTTAATGGTTTTTGTTTCTAAAATATTTATAAGTTTTAAATTTTCATCTATCACAGAAATATCCTTTGCGTTGCAACAATAAATAAGATTATTATTTATATATTTTATATTGTTAGTGATATTATTATGATTTATATCCGTTTTATCTTTTATATTATCACTTTTATTGTTTATATCACTTCTATCATTTATATTATGTTTAATATCTAGTGTACCAGAGGTTTCTATAGAATTTATTATTTCTAAATTTTTTGTTAATGAATATATCTTTCCTTTACGATGGTTATTTGTATCATTATATTCATAACATCCAACAATTATATTATCATTAAGAGATAAAATACAATCTATAGGTAAATCTAATGTAATATATTTCATAATAGGATAATATTTTATAAAAAAATATAATGATAATGATAATATATTTTATTATTATACATAGGTTAGGTTAGGTTAGGTATTTATTACAAGATAGATTAAGTGGTTGTTATAAATTAGATTAGATATTTATTATAATAAAAAGAAATTATAAATAATCATTAAGAATATTAGTATAAAAGTAAAAAATAAGAATTTTTATTTATTTTCTTTTTATTATATATAAATATTTTAAATAAAATTATAAATAGAAATATTTAACTATAAGATGATAATATTTAACTGTAAGAAGATAGTAGTTACAATAAATAATATTTAATTACAACGAATAAGATGATGCTAATAAATAAAATAGAAATATTTAAAAAGAAATCCATTATTTTATTTTATACACTTTCATTTTCTTGTTTAATACAATATCTACACACTGGACATCTATTACTAAAATTAAGTAGCCAATTATCTACACATACTGGATGGTAGTAGTGGTTACATTTTAAAATTCTTATATCTTCTTCTTCTTTATATTTTTGTAGGCAAATAACACATTCATCAGTATTTGAATCTATTTCAGAAGAATATTTTCTTATCTCAATTTTATTAAGTTCTTCTTCATTAGCAACATCTTTCGTAGGAATAAAAAATTGTGCTAAAAAATCTATAAATATTCTTGAGGGTCTGGTGTTAACCAGCAATGAATTTAAAATATTTTGTATTCTTCTATTTTCAGGAAGTGAAGGTACTTCAATTGTAAAATTAAAATTATTGCTATTTTCTAATGATACGGTGTATAAGTATGATGTATAAACAGTAGGTCTTGCATTGTGATTTTGTTCGGGATTGGAGGTAAGAGGTGTGTTTTGTGATTCTCTTGTTTGTTGTGTAGTTTCTTGTCTAACTCTGTTATTTGGTGTTTGTCTGATTTTTCTTTTTTTCCTATCGTTTCTAGGATTAGTAGTATCTACATTATGTGTATCAATGGATTGGCGATCGTATGATATTCTATTATCCATTGGATATTCATAATCTATACTATCGTTATTTTCACTGCTCAATATATTCTTGCGTTGGTTACGCGAAGAAACTTTATTATTTTTCTTTTCATCTAAATTATATTTTTTATTTCTTCTCTTATTCTGTGTTATTGTACTTTTCTGTTTCTTTGTATCATTTTTTATATTATTTTCTATATCTTCTGCATTATCAATATTTCCATCTCTCTTTCTTTTTCTCGGATTATTATTTCTTTTTTTATTCATTTCTATTTTATTTAGATCTTCATTATTCTGCACGATTTTATTGATATCCTTTTCTTTTTCTTTCTGCGTTTTCATTGGGCCTAAATTTTATTATTTGTTTTAAAAAAAAGATTTATGGAAATAATGACATCTTTTTTTCTAGAATACATTTATTTTATTCTGTGATGGACAATAAAAAACACAATAAATAAAATTATTGCAATAAATGATATATTAAGGTTCAAGAATATAACGTACCCCTTCATTTACTATGAGAATTCAACCTTTTATATTTTATTTTAACACTATATGTTTTAGAGTAATATAATAAGTAAATTTAATCATAATAATAGACTTTAATAATAGGTTAATAAAAGATTATCTTCTTCTTTGATGGAAAATAGAAAAAATGATTACAATAATTTGTTGTAAAAAATCATTATAGGACATATTATATATTTCCGATATTTTTATATAACAAATGAAATAATAGAAAAATGGAATAATATAATAAACAAATAAAAAGGAAATAAATTTTATATGATGGAATATTTTTCTTAGATTAAAAAATAATTGGTTATCTTAAAAGTTAAAAAAAGATAAAATTTTGATACGAGTAAGTACAAGAAATTTTCATTGGTAAAAAATATCACCACTCAAACTTGTAAATTAAAGATTAAAATATTTTTAAGAAACTTTAATTAGAAATATCTTGATGCTTTGTAACAAATTGACATCTGAAACATATTTTGGATTAGACATGACAAATAAGGAACATGTTAATAATAGTAGTAAATGTTATTAAATAAAATATCTCTTTTTCTAACAGTAACACAAAAAATTAGGTGTACCAATATAGATAATCCTTAAGAAAAATATTCGAATTTCTCAACTTAGAGTCTAATTTGTGGTAAAATGTAAATTATATACAATGCGGTGTTTTATAAATTATATAACAGATATATGTTTTTAATTAGAATAAAAATATATATAACCGGGTATGATTGGATATGCGCCATTTTTTTATAAAAAAACCAATGTAAAATAAAAGATTCAATTTTCTTAAATTCTTTTTAATGAAACTTTTATTTATAGAAGTTCTTAGTTTACGACATTTAATTCTTAAAGCACATTTAAACTTGTACTAACTAGTTTCATTACATATATGCATTAATCTTATCTTACCTTACGCACCAGAGCACTGGGATTTTGCGTATAGTAAATCATCATTCTTCAAAATTCTTAAGGATTCCTAACCTCTTTTTGATATAATATTAACTGAGTCGCAAACCAATACAGGAATTGCAATTAGACTAAATAAACATTATTTTAATTTAGTAATGGCAGTTACCCAAGGCATAACTAATATTACATTATCGAACCTTTACCAACTCAATCACTTTCTTCTTCTTTTTATCTACGTTTTATTTTTTTTTGAAAACTCTTCTGTGTAAGGGAGTCAAACCCGCTTGGCCTGGGATTTTGTTATTATCCCATAGTTAGTAGACCAAACCAATTTTAAAATCCACTGAGTTTAAGATTTGACCAACATAAACACCGAATCAAATAGGCTTAGTTTTCTATATTGATATACTTATTTTATTTTATAACCATTATATTATATTACATGAAATACCATTATATAAATATATGATTTTTCATAATAATAAATATTTTTTAATCCCAATATTTTCTATGTCAAACATTCCATCTAAAGATATATCTAAACATATAACACCTAGTATCTATAATACGTTATCATCTCAGTTACTTAATGATATATACAATAAATTTGATAATATTTTTTCTAACAATAAAATTCAAAACAAGATAGATTTAAATAATCTAAGAAACCAAAATAATCAGAAAATTATAAATTTAAACCAAAACAATCAAGACAAGATAGATTTAGATTTAAATAATAATGTAATTACATGCAGAATAGAAAATATTGGAGAATACGTAATAAATAAACAACCATCTATTTATGAAATATGGTTATCCTCACCTATAAGTGGCCCATCTAAATATAAATTGAAAATGGATAATAATTTTAAAAATAAACATACGTGGTTAAGTAAATGTAATAAAAATATAATAAATCAATTAAACAGAGAAATAGAACAAATAGAGAAAATGGTAGAATAATAATAATAAGAAGATATATCTTAATTAGTAATAATATAATTAAATAGATATAAAACTAATAAGACCATAAAAATAATTATAATATATCTTCATATTATAAAAAAAATAAATAATAAAATATTATTATTTTATCATCATGATCATATACAATAATTATTTATTTAACCAAATAATCTATTAAAAAATACAAAGGTTACCATAGGTTATCTAATTAAATAATCTAATAACAAATAAATAATAAATCTATTTAATTGTTATTTAATTGCTATTTATCAAAGTTTTCAATAGTTGGTATATCAACCCTTCTTCCCCATCTCTTATTATCTCCTTATCCACTTTTTTACATATTTCTTTTATTATTTCCACATACTTACACCCAAACCTACTATCGTAATTCCCTATAATATAATATCCTGTCACATAATACAAACATACTGCCAACACCATAGATTTCCTATCATTTTCATTATTTTTATAATTATCAAAATACACCATCAATCTTTCCAACAACCTTTTCACAACCTCCTCCTTTACCACAATTTTACTTTTTATACTAAATTTTCTACTTTCATACGAAATCAACATATTTTTCACCATTAAAGAATCTTTTATCTTTTTCCTTAATCTTTTAATATGATAGCCATTATAAGATTTTATACTCTCACCAT
The DNA here is from genome assembly GCA_009660295.1 of Lophius piscatorius. Lineage (NCBI taxonomy): Eukaryota > Metazoa > Chordata > Actinopteri > Lophiiformes > Lophiidae > Lophius > Lophius piscatorius. Next base: position 7,917 of record VRLP01007984.1, read on the forward strand.
TTAAATATTTTACCCAACTCTTAACATTATCCCTCTTTCTAAAAAATGATAATACCTTATTATACATTCTATCTATTTCACCATCACCACAAAATAATCCTTTATCAATAACCACTATTACACCATCCACCATAGTAATATAACCCATAATAGCAAGCTCCGCCAATAAACACACTCTTAAACTAACACACAATGGATCACATATTTTATATTGATATTTACGTATAGAACATAAAATATATAATTCTTCTATCAAAAATAAATTATACGTATTTTTATTATTGGGCTGGGAAGAGATATTATCTCTCCTACGTAATCTAGAAGACATCTAAGGGTAATAAACAATATATTAATAAATATGTTATAAACTATAATTTATTGTTATCAGTAATGTTATATAATATAAGTATTATAACTCATATACTATTATAATATCACTCGTATGCTTATATATTATTCATATGCTTATATATTACCATTACCATTATCGCTATCACTATTATATATCATTTATATATAATTTATATATCTGCATCATCCATGTGCTGTGTTAATAAATCTATATTATAAAAAATATTATAAATACTATCATCATTATAATTTAAAGCATAGAAATTATTTTCATCTATAAAATTATTTATAACAGTATTAAATCTTTTATCTTTATATTCTATTCTTCTATTTATATTCTTTATATCATTCTTAGTAGATATAAACATATAAGGTATATCAAACTGTGCTACTGTTATTAATGCTATAAGAATAGAAGAACTACCTATTGTATCTAAATTATTAGTGATATTATTAGTAATATATGATGTATTATTAATATCATTAGAATATATCGTATCATTATCATCAGTATTATTTATATTTTCATCTATATTATTATCACTTACCTCACTATCATCCATCTTATCCATTCTACCATCACTTACTTCATTATCATTGGAATATAAATAATATTTATCTATAAGATATAATATCACTGTATTATAATTATGTTTTATATGATTTATTATATCTCTTACATCTTCATTATGAAGAAATAATTCTATCTGTCCTGGAAAATCAATAATTAAATCATTAGGATAATTATCTAATATCTTTTGGTCTATGATAAGATTTTTAATAATTTTAAAATATAAAAATAATCCTCCATTAGGACCATACCTATCTATAGAAGATAATATATTATAATGATAATTATTATATATAGGATATGTATCATTAATATTATGTGTATTATTAGTATTATTATTATTAATAGTATCTAATACAGTGTTATCACCATCATTAATACCATTATTATTATACTCTCCTGTTATATATGATTCATAAGAATCTATACAATCATTTATATATTCTCTTATATCTATATCATATGTTAATTCTGTATCATTTAATATATTCATAGGATCTAAGTTTACTGTTAATATATTTCTTTTATAATTCGTAAGATATTCTTTGTAATGGAAACAGAATGTAGATTTTCCGGAACCAGCAGGACCGAAGATAATTAATGCAGTGTTCATAAATTTATTTATTAGGATAAAAATATTTTAAAAATAAAAGATAATCAAATAAAAGATAAAATAATTATATTTTATTATTATTATAATACGATAAGGTGTATTATAATATAAAGATGTATTATATCTACATATCATATTATAAAGATATAATAAAATAATATATCTTTATAATATGATATGTAGATATCAAAACCATTTTGCTTATTAAATATAATATAATATATATTTTCATATATGATAAGAAGCATAATAGTATAAGTATTTATTGGGATCAAAATTATGTGTTTAAACAATCATAAACGAGTTGAAGTTGAAAAGTATAAAAAATATGACTTTTTATTATATATGAATTGAAATTTATTTACAAAACAAATATAAAGGTAATACTATTGTACCAATTAACTAACTTTAATAATAAGATTATGATTGACTTAAGAAAGAAAATAATTGCATACAGCCAATCTATTATGATTAAAAAAACAGTGGAACTCTATAACTTTAAAAGAATAAATATTATAGAAATGAAATCCTTTTGAAACAAGAATAAAAACAATAAAGAATATAAATAAAATATCATCTTTATCTAATAAATATTCTTCTATAACATTTATAATTAAATTACAATTAAATAATAATATATCTTTAGATAATTTTATATTAATTATTCTTCATAAAGATAAACTATAAACTAAACTAATTATTCTTTATAAAGATATATTATTTTATTATAAATATTTCTATATGGTATCATCAATGGTAGAAAATACACATTCTTCTATAAAATATAATTACATTGATAATATTAACAATACTAATACAAGTAATAATAAAGGTATTAATAAACTAAAAATAATAATAATATGTTGTATAAATATATTATCTATTATTCTGTGTCTTATAAGTATAAAAATATTATATAATTTATTTTTTTTTATTAAGATAAAAGATAAATATACTTATTATCTATTAAGAAATAGATATGAGATAGAAAGAAAATATTTTAAAAATGCTTATATTAGTGAGAGAGAATATTCATGTTATGGTGGGTATAAGGTATTTAATAGATATAATATAAAAGATGAAATATATTATATTTATGATAGGAAGAGTGAGGGTAATGTAATGGAGAATAATATATTAGTCGTATGTAAGGATACGGTGAATATTTGCAATGCTGATAATGTAGTGGAGTATTTCAAATGTCGTAGAAAATATAATATTATTCAAGAGTTGTGGAGAGATGAGTGTAATCTGATATTTAAAAATTGTTATATTTTTATTATGGAATTAATAGGGATGGGGGATAAACATGATTTTAGAGAAAATAATGATGGGTTTTATTCTATGGGGTATATTAGTTATTGTGAAGAGAAAAGAAAAGCATATTTTATATGTGAGGAATATAGAAGTACTAATATAGGTGATATCAATCTTTTATATGATATATGTTTGATGGTAAATAATGAACAGTGATATTATATGATATATGTTCTAAGGTTGGTGAAAAACAATGAATAATGATGTTATAAACAATGCTATTAATCTTTTATCCGGTATCTATCTGAGACTTAGGTTAATAGATATATAATTGATGATGATTAATATGTACTTGTTAAATAAACTGATGATGATTAAATGTTATATGTTGATTAATCTTTATTTTTCTTTCTGGGTAAGTAATTATGGTATGTAATAATAAATGTATTAATTTATATTTTTGTTATTTCTTTATTCATCGCATGAATACTTTATAATATTTAATTGACGATATTTAACATTTTCTTGTATTTTTATGCATGCCCATGCGTATATTGAATATTGCTGAAAAACCTTCAGTAGCAAGATCAATATCTAGTATATTATGTAGAGGAAATATGAATAAAAGGAGAGGTAAACATAAATATACTATGGTTTATGAATTTGAATATGATGGAAAAACTATGGTATTTACATCGGTTTTGGGGCATCTTTATAATTATGAGTTTGTTAAAGAAAATATAAATTATGATGAAAATGAAAATAATAATATAAATTATGATGAAAATGAAGGTTGCAATAAATATAGAAATATTTATAATATGTTTAATGCACCAATAGGTAAGAAGGTTTTAGATTCTAAGATTGTAGATAATATATATTATAATTTAAGAAATATAGATAAAATATTGATATGGACGGATTGTGATAGGGAAGGAGAAAATATAGCACAAGAAATATATGATACTATTATAAAGTCAAATGGAGATAAGATTAATAGTAGAATGGTTATCAAAAGAATTAGATTTAGTGCGATAGAAAAAACACATTTAATTAATGCTATTCAAAGTGAATGTGATATAAATTTAAATGAGGCGTATGCTGTAGATGCTAGAATGGAATTAGATCTTAGAATAGGTATAATTATGAGTAGGTTACAATCTAATTATTTTCGCGAGCTTAATGAAAAATCTAATATTGGATTATTTGAACATAATAATATTTCAAAAGATAAAAATAAATTTATAATGGTGACATATGGTCCTTGTCAAATTCCTACACTTAATTTTGTGGTGGAGAGAGAAGATAGCATAATAAATTTTATAGAAGAGGATTTTTATTCATTAGAAATCAAAATAAAAAAGAAGATGGAAAATATTTTCAAATGGAATAGAAATAGGGTTTTTGATAAAAAATGTATAACACATTTATATGATTATCTTACAAATTTCGGAATAAATGAAAATGGTTGTAATAATATTGTTATTGCTAAAATTATAAATGTTGCAGAAACAATAGAAACCAGATTTAGACCGTTACCATTAAGAACTGTAGAATTACAAAAAATATGTACAAGACTTTTTAATGTATCGGCTTTTGACTTGATGAATATATGTGAGAAATTATATATTAATGGTTATATAAGCTATCCTCGAACAGAAACAGATTGTTTTAAAGCAAATTTTAATTATAAAAATATAGTAGATAAAATTGCCAATGATAAAGATCTTGGAATACTCGTGGATAAATTAAAAAGAATAAATGGTAAAAATTCCAAATCTACAAATATAAAATATTATGCAAGAAAAGGAAAAAATGATGATAATGCCCATTCACCCATTTACCCATTAAAATCAGGTGATAATCTAACAGATAAAATGCAAAGAAATATTTATTATTACATAGCCAACAGATTTCTAGCATCAATATCAAAAGATGCAAAAATTAGTAAAATAAAAGTCGAATTAAATATGAAAGATGAAATATTTACATGCACAGGTATCAAAATATTAGAATATAATTATTTAGAAATATACAAATATGATAAAATTACAGAAAAAGAAATAGATAAATTTACAGTCGGAGAAGAATTTCCTATCCATAAAACCAATCATATCAACAATATAAAAATAACTGAAGGAAAAACCACACCACCCACATATTTAACAGAACCAGAACTTATTTCTCTTATGGATAAATATGGAATAGGTACTGACAGTACCATCCACGAACATATAAATAAGATTATAACAAGAAAATATTCTATAAAGAAAACCAATAAAATAGAACCATTGCCATTGGGAAGAATACTTATACATGGATACAATAGAATTAATTGTTGTTATATTGATAACAGTGAGAATAACGATAACAAAGAAAATAATGGTAACAATGATAATAACACTAATACTATTTTATATCCTCTTAATAAGCCTATGCTTAGATCTAATCTAGAATTAAAACTAAAAGAAATAGAAAAAGGAAATATAATAAAAAATAGAGTAATAGAAGAAGAAATAAAAATATATAAAAGAATATTTAATATAATAGTAAATAATTTATATAAATTTAAAGAAGAGGTAGAAGATAATAACAATTATGTAACTACAATTAAAAATAACAATAAAAGAAACAGTAATAATAATAGAGGTGGTAATAATAGTAACATAGATAATAATAATAATAATAGAAGTAGTGATAATAACAATAGTAATAGAGGTAATAATAACAGAAATAGGATATGTAATGTAAATAATAATCGTATTACCACTAACACTAATGCTAATAGCAATAATCATAACAATCATAATAATAATACATATAACAGTAATAATACCAACCATACTAACAACAACAATAATAATATTACTGATAGTAATGACAATAAAATTATATGTAAATGTAATATAGAATGTAAACTATCTATCGTTAATAAAAATAATGAAAATAAAGGTAAATATTTTTATAGCTGTAAAAATTATCCTGATGGTTGTGATTATTTTATGTGGAAAGATACTAATAATAATACTGATAATATAAATAATAGATATAATAGTAATAACAATAATACAGGTAATAGGTATAATAGTAATAACAATCATACTAATACCAACATCACCGGTAATAGATATAATAATCATATTAATACTACTAACAATAGAAGATATGTAAATAATGATTCTATTGATGAGGATATAAAATGTAATTGTGGATATACTCCTAAATTATTAATATCTAAGACTGAGAAGAATAATGGTAGAGAATTTTATAAATGTAATAGAGAATATAAACCTTGTAATTATTTTCAATGGAAATAATATATTTTATAATAAAAACACATTTAAATAATTATTTTATTTTATTATTAATATTTTATTGGTATTGGTTTTAGTATTAGTATTATTGTTATATTGGTGTTAATATTCTTTTATTGTTATCTTTATAGTACCTTACCTCATTATATAACCATCATATTATTATCTCATCATTATATCAGCATCATCTCACTGTCTCATCATTACATCATCCCCATCCCACTATCACTATTATCATTATCATCTCATTATTATTTTATTTTAATTTATTAAACAAACATTTTTATTACCCTCTTATATGACTTCTTCTGTAACCCAATCGACTGATGAACGCAACAACATTCTCATAGAATATTTCAAGCTGTTGAAGAAAATGACAAAGTACGTGAAAGTATCAAAGAATACCGTCTTAGTTATAAAAATTTAGAAAAACAATACGAAGATACTGAACGTGGTATAAAAGCTATGCAAACTGTGGGTATGACGGTAGGTGAGGTTTTAAAGAAAGTATCTAATGGTAATTATATTGTGAAGAGTTCGCAAGGACCTAGATATGTCGTGGGTGTGAAAAAAAGTGTAATAGTAGAAAATAATAATGAAGAGTTGAAATCAGGCACAAGAGTGGCTTTGGATGTTACTACGTTAACTATTATAAAGAAATTACCGGTCGAGGTGGATCCAGTCGTTTATATGATGGCGCAGGAAGATCCAGGTAGTGTGGATTTTGAGAAAATAGGAGGATTGAAAGAGCAGGTAAGAGAGTTAAGGGAAGTAATTGAATTGCCATTGAAAAATCCAGATATTTATAGAAGAGTGGGAATCGATCAACCAAAAGGTGTATTACTTTAAGGACCACCAGGTACTGGAAAAACACTTTTAGCAAGAGCATTGGCTAATACAGTGGATGCACATTTCATAAAAGTAGTAAGTTCAGCAGTAATAGAAAAATACATAGGAGAAAGTTCTAGAATGATTAGAGAGATGTTTAATTATGCAAGATCAAAAGCACCAGCAATTATTTTTATGGATGAAATAGATGCCATCGGTAGTAAAAGAAGCTCTGATAGTAGTAGCTCCGATCGAGAAGTACAAAGAACGCTAATGGAACTACTTAACCAAATGGATGGATTTAAAGAATTAGACGGAGTAAAAGTAATCAATGGCAACCAACAGAGTAGATATATTAGATCCAGCACTGCTAAGACCTGGTAGAATAGATCGTAAAATAGAAATACCATTACCCAATACAGCAGGAAGAAAAGAAATTCTAGAAATATACACTAACAATATGAATCTACTAGAAGAAATAGATTACACCAATCTTAGTAAACTAACTAATGGATTCAATGGAGCAGATCTAAGACATACATGCACTGAAGCTGGAATGTTTGCAATAAGAGATGATAGAGATGGAGTAAAGAATTGTGATTTTGTAAAAGCTGCACGTAAAATAGCAGCAACAAAGAAATTAGAAAGTAAATTAGATTACAAGAAAGAATAAAATAATTTTATAAAAATAAGAAGTAATGAAGTAATTAGAAGGTGATGAAGAATAATAATTAAAACGTAATAAGGAATATTATTATATGAATAATTATTTTATGATAAAGAAATAAGCGTAGATTAAATTTGTAATAAAAATAATATTTTTATTTTTACAATATTTTTTAATAATAAATGAATTTAAAAGAAAATATTTATATAATATTTATAATTAAAATCATATAATAATATTTATGTTCTATAATCTTATTTCTTACAATGATCATTATTTTAATAAATAATATTCTAATTATATTATTATTCCATCTATAAATATAATAAATAATCAATTACAAAATAAAACATAAATGTTTCACCTAAGAAATAATATTTTATAAAATCCTTAGAAATTAAGATATATTCTTATGAGTTTCTTTTTATCTTTAAATAAAAATAAATCTACCGGTAATAATAATATAGATAATGTAAATAAAGATAATAATATAGATAAAGATAGTAAAGATATAAGTAAAGATATAAATAATAATATAAATAACAATAATGACAATACTATTACTAATAATAACATCACTACTACTATCAATATTACTACTAACAATATAACAACTACTACTAACATAGAAATAAATAAAAGAATAAAAAGATTATTTAATAACGGTATAATAAATATAAAAAATAATTCTTCTACAAATAATCTTAAACATATAATGGATGGTAGAGTAAAATCATTAAAAGAATTTTATGAAGATCTACATAGATATCTAACAGAGAATAAATGTATAATAAATAGTAATATAGAATATATATTAAATCCTAATGTAAAACAATTAGTAAAAGTATTTAATAATGATAAATAATAATAGATAAGATAATGAGATAATAATACTAAGATAGTGATGAGTAATAAGATACTAAGATAATAAAAATTTTAATTGTATGAGGGAATAATGTTTTTCTTTAAGTAATAAGTAATATTACTACTATTATTGTTATTACTAATTATTTTCATATTATAATTATAACTATCATTATCTTTCAAAATTCTTATTCTTTATATTTTTTATAAAATAACTATTAACCTAACCTAACCTTATTACATTCATATATAATTATTAAATATTATCATTAACCTAACCTAACCCTATTATATCTTCATATATAATTAAATATTATTCTTTAACGTATATTAAATGTCCTAAATAATAAGGTTTAGTTACCCTATCAATATACATTTGAGTATCTTCTCTATTTACGAGAGTAATACCTTTATCTATCTCTAATATTATTTCTTCATTTCCTACAACCTTTATTTCTATAGTATCTTCTACTATAAAGAGATCATAGAATATTTTAGTATTAATATCTTTAGTATTGCTGTTAATATCATTGTTAATATTATCAATACTATCATATCTATTATCTTTATTATTGTTATATAAATATTCATAATACTCTATATCATTTATTTTATCATTTAATAAAATATAATCTCCTTCCCGTAGGTAATAATATTTTGTATCTAATAATCTTAAACCTTTAAAATTATATTTATGAAATATTCCTTCTAAGAGTAATAATCTACGATTAATAAATGGTCCATTGATAGAATACTTATTTACTATATTAATATCTGTAGTAGTGATAGTAGTATGATTGGTAGTATGGTTGGTATCAGTATTACCATCACTCATCTTTCCATCATTATTATCAGCATGATCTTTAAATACTATATCTCTTTCTATGTATAATATATCTTCTATTTCTTTTTCTATCTCTATTTCTTTATATTGATTATTTTTCATATCATTATTATATTTATTATAATCTACTTTCTTCTTTATATTCTTTTCTTCTGTTTCTATTTTCTTTTTAAAATTATACCATCCTGTTAATGCCTTTCTTTCACTGAGTGTATAATCTACTTCATGGAATGATAATTCTGATACTTCAAATACAGCTATTCTATTCTTAATTACGTGTATTCTTTTATTTTCTGTTATACAATCATTTTCATATATAATTAAATCACCAGATGGATTCTTATTTTTATTTATAGTGATATTATCAGTAATGGTATGTTCTTTATCATTATGTTCCTTTTTATTTTCTTTACACCCGTTTTTATCTTCGTTTTCTTCATTATTTCCATTTTCATCTTCTTTATTATCGTCTATAGTATTAAGATAAATTATAAATGCATATAATCTATTTTCTACCATATCATCATGACAAAGTAAATATGATCCATTATTGTAATATGAAGCAAATATATCTATCCATGTATTAACATCTTTAGGTTCACTATAATCTATGCAATTTCTTTTATTTGTTATTTTATCATTAATTTTATTTTTATTGTGAATTTCATTTTCTTTGGTTTCAGTTTGTTTATCTTCATTCTCTTTGGTGTTACTTTCTTTATCATTAGTTTCAGTTTCTTTACCCTCTTTAATTTCAATTTCTTTATATTCTTTATGTTCAGTTTCATATGTATTTAATATATCTTCTATATTACGATATCCATTGTCTCTATCTTTATACATTCTATGAAATATTCTATTTAATTTTTTTTCCAAGAATTCTATTTGCAGAGCATTTGATTGACCTATATCGAATAAATCTGATTTTTTATTTGTAAATTCTAATGTATTGTAGAAGGTATTAAGAATATTAAATTCTTCTTCTGTAAGAAAATTATCTATGGTGAAGTGGAAAAATGGTTTGTGGGAAATATTTACGCTGTTCGTTGATGTTGTGGTATCGGGGTTTGAAGTGTTCTTTTTGTTCGTGGTGCTTTTTATGTGATGATTTTCAGTGTTAGTGGTAGTCATTGGGGATAAAAAAGTTTTTTGGAAAAAAAGTATATAGAGTAAAAATAGATAATAATTGGTTTGAGATAGAAAATATGTGCTTAAGTTTTCTAATGAATAAAATAAATTATGTTATGCGTTATAATTTATATTTTGTGTGATATGGTTTATGTTTGATATTTTATATGTTATGGTTTAAAATTTTGGTAAAAGTTGCTTTGAGGACCCCCCTTTTTTTGCGTTTATATAGATAAAAAAAGGTTTAATTAGTGTTTATTTGTTTTATCTTTCCTTTTAAATCGTGTAAAATTTTCTCAAACGGGCTCATATGAAATTTAAGAAATTTAAATTCCGAAATATGCCATGAAAGATTTTTTTAACATTAGTTCCTCGTGTTTTAACATATATCTTTAGTTTATACCACAGATTTTCAATGTTCTGAGTGTGTATCTCTTTGTTTTTCGGGGACACAAAATTTATTTTGTGATTTACTCAAAAATGTTTAAATCCTATATTTTTAAGGCTAAAATAAACTCTCCAACCATCTGTCATTATCGTAGAATTTTCTTTATATTTTTTAAAACTACATTTTCAAT
>VRLP01007985.1:0-18909 GCA_009660295.1 Lophius piscatorius
GTTATTAAACCACTCGTAATTTTATCTTCCTCTGCTTATTGTCTTCTTGTCATCACAGTTTAGCTTGTAAAAGCTTGGCGCACGCCACAACCCGACTACGTAGATGGAGGTCTGAACAAAAAACTACAGGAAAGGATAAACTTATTTTAAAGCCCATTTCGTTTCTCTCATGGTGACAATATTTTCATTTGATTCATCTTAGTGTTTTGATAGTATAATACTTTTAAAATGAATCTTATTTAATTTAGTAAAAGTAGCCAATTTCAGAAATCCCTCCACGTAGCACTAGAGGGTACCTGCGTACCACCAGCGGTCCGCGTACCATAATTTGAGAGCCACTGCTCTAATGTATCAGAAGAATTACCTGTTGGTGTGTGTTGAGAACGGTGGGCTGTGCAGAACTGAGGCTGTTCGCCACCAGAGTAGAGCAGCCTAATAGTAGACCAAAGATGTTGAAACCCATCAGAATGATAATCTGTTTGTGATTAATGCAGAATTATCCACTGCAGCTGATGACATAATCCAAACAGTCACATGTGAAATGATTACTCAAAGCAGTTACCTTTACTTTATTAGCTGTCCTCTGCACTTCCACTGCCAGACACCCAGCAACCACAAACTGTAACAAGACAGAGAAGAGTGAGTCGGGGTTTGGGGAACAGACTTTTTGCACTGACTCTGGAGGCCTGTGTGGACTCACAGAGAGGCTCGACCACACAGGAGCAGACATGGAGGCAGAGCAGTTGAAGCTCACACAAGCGTAGGTGACTGTGGTTAGTAAGCAGGCTAAGGCGCTGATGATTTGCACCACCTGAGGAGAGACACGCATTATGACAGTTTTATAGATTAAGACTGACGTTAAGCAATGGTATCTGGGCGAGCACAGGAGAGAAGAACCTCACCCCACTGACTAGGAGTCTGGTGTTGACCACAGTCCCAAACCAACGATGAATCCTGACATTGAGCTGCTCGCCGTGACTGGTGACCTGTGTCACTGGAGTCTCATTCACAAACACATGGTACAAGCCCTCCTGAAACATGTTGCGCGTCATCTGTTATAGGGGGGGGAGACATTAACTTGCGGGAAACCCAGAGACTTCTTAAAAACACTAAACATGTATTGATTTCAGTGTGTGTCGGATTACCTTCCTCAAATGTTGTTGAGCTTTACTGTTGTTTATCCACAGGACCTCATAGTGGTAGAAAATGTCAACTATCTGAAACATGAAAGTGTTTTGTGTCTGCTGCTGTCGTTCCTCTGAGTATCCCATTACATCCCGAGGGATAAAGTTCACTTGAACTGAATGACGGGATGGGATTAAAGTCCACTCTTGAGGAAGTGATTCACTGAGATGATTGGTGGTGACTTAAGACTTGATCAGCTTGTAAGTAGCACGCGTTCTACCTCACTAGTATCAGAGGACTTTCATAGAAACTCACTCAGATCATATTTGGTGTAGATAAATCTATTTTCCACTCAGTCATCTTAGTTGTGCAGGGCTAGAGCCAAAACACTCACGCCAATCCGTCAAATACCGTCCTCTTTCACTTTAATAAAAAGCAGCCTTCAATAAGTCACGAATTAGAATTCCGGTAACATCAGTGAAAGAAGCTGTAGCTGGTTATCATCACACTAAAAAAAGTCTATAGCTACTGCTATATTTGTCCAATCAGGTTTTTCAGAGAAGTGTAAAAAAGAATGCATTTTTTATTTGTATAGCACCTTTTGAACAATTTGTAATCCATTCAAGGTGCTTTATAATAATTATGTAATAATAATAACAATAATAATAATAACAATAATAATGACAATTTCGAAGAATAATAATTTAAAAGCAATAATGAAAAAAAAAACATTTTTTAAAAGGATTTAAATACTAATAATGCACATCATCTTGAGAGTAAAACTAAAATAATAATAATCTGAAAATGCTTCTCCAGTCACAAACTCTGGTTGGATTCACATTAGTGCAGTTCTTTCCAAACATTTTTGATGAAAGAATCGTATGAGCACATAGGCTATCTTAAACCCATTCTGTTTTTCCCGGCAATGTTTCTGTGTCATCATCCTCCTCTATCCTGTCAGTGTACAGGTCAGCCAACTTCCTGAAAGGTGATCCCCAGAGGTCCAGACTCTGAAAGTTCAGCTCCTCGTCAGAGTCTGAGGAGTTGATGGAACTAAGAGAGCCTGCTTCTGAACCATCACCCTCATAATCAAACACCAACACACAGTCGTATGGAGGAGCTGTGGGGTCGTTGTCTGCAGCATGCTGGTTCTACAGGGAAAAGAAGGAAGAAAATACTAGAATTACAATATATTATATATAAATAATGTTTGGCTCTGATGAACACTGCGAAAGAAATCTTCATAGCTGAGGCAAGTGGGCCTCAGGAGATGCATGATGTCTTAAGCAGTTAGTTTAAGTTTTTATTGCAGGTTGATGCACATTAATGAGTATTAAAGATGAATTACTAATACAGGGTAATTACTATCAGTCCTACAGGGTACACTAATAAATTAACTACATTAAATATGTACGCTCACCTAGCAAGAGAATGGCACACGTGGAAGCGATTTGACTTCTTCCACCTCCATATGACTCCTAATCTTATACAAGAAATACATGTTTTTGAAAACAAACTGGCTGCCGTGAAATAGCTTTGCTAGCATTGGCAGTATTGGATTAAAATGGTGATAAAAGTTTGTTAAAGGTCCTACTCCTCAGGGGCCAACATTAGCTACACAACTTGAACCTTTTTTCCTAACATACAGATTTAAAATAGCCCTAATAGAATTACAAGGAAGAATCTTATTTACCCATTTGCTGGTAGGAAGGTCATTTTGAACGGCGTACTATTGAAGTTAAATTCATCAATCAATCATGCTTTGAGACTGAAGGTAAAGTATCCTCTATTAGTAGGTACACAGTTAAACAATACCTACAAAAGGAATTATGTCTAAGTTCCTCCTAGGTCTCAAAATAATGGGTCAGTAGGTCATCCTTTCTCACGCTGATGAAAGCATGCTCATCATTAGCTTTTCTGCAGTGTGAAATATTCATTCAGTTTGTGAAAATTAACAACAACTTTGTTTTTTCTCATGTCGATCACAGTTGGTATGGTCTCTTTTAAAAACCGCCATACTTAGTGACGTCTGGACTGGACACCCAGGCTTGTGGAATCATGTTTTTTTTTTCTATTCACATGTACACCAAGGCTCACTGGTGAGTTTTTCCATCGAAGACAGTTTTGTCTCGTTACACCTGGCCATGCTGTGACTGGCTAATGCACACTGTCTCTATATTTCTCTCATGAGCATGTTTATTTCCTAAAACGTAACCAGATTTTGAGTGAAAACTTGAATTACTTAATAAAAGATTTTTTTTTTTATCAACAACCAGTAGATCTATAGAATAATCACATATTAAATGAGTTTATGTGGGGAATGAACCATAAGGCGACCCTGAACAGAATATTTAATGATGAATGAATGAATGAATGAATGAATGAATGAATGAATGAATGAATGAATGAACCATAAGGCTGACGCCCCCTACGACCCTGAACAGGATATTTAATGAATGAATGAATGAATGAATGAATGAATGAACCATAAGGAAGAGACCCATGTTTGTCTCCCATCATCCACCTCAAACTACTGCTTGGTGCCCCTTGTTCTTTATAATACATCCCCTTCTAAAAGGCTTGTTCCAATGTTTTCTGTAAATGGGTACATTAAGTTCTAATGTTGTATTATTAATGAAAAGAAAACAATAATGACGACACACAGAGAAATAAGGAAAGCGCACTTTTCCACAGCATACCTTATATGGTTCAGAGGTTGCCCTTAGGGGGATAACTGCTTGATTTGTTTGTTTTTGAAGGTACAAAACCATCGTCGACATTAAAGAATACATAAATGTACTTTTAACAAGGTAAAAGGTATAAATTCATGATTAAAATAAGGATTATTTTCATAAAATAATCTAAAACAGAAATTTGTTACTGATATTTGCCATGGAACTTTTGTCAAAGACAAATCAGCTCTAGCAGAACATTTTATAGTTGAAATGCTCTGAAAAGAGAAATTTAATACTTATGTGTCAAACACAGAGTTTGTTTAAAGAAAAATAATTAATCCAAATTATGTTTATTATCTAAATAAGTCAATAATGATAAAATAATAGATAATAACTATAAATGTTTTGGTCAAAAATGGTAAAAAAAAAAAAAAACTCTTCACTGTTGAATACTACTATATGATGGTATAAGATGTAAATTAATATATAAAGGTACAATGTTGCCTTTTGGGGAGCAGAAATG
Organism: Lophius piscatorius; assembly: GCA_009660295.1. Taxonomy (NCBI): domain Eukaryota; kingdom Metazoa; phylum Chordata; class Actinopteri; order Lophiiformes; family Lophiidae; genus Lophius; species Lophius piscatorius. The sequence goes on from VRLP01007985.1 coordinate 4,324, forward strand.
TTCTTTTAAACCTTCTGAAAAAAGGCTAGAAAACGACAACAGCCCTCAAAGGTACGGTGCTCACTGGGGCACCGTACCTTTGAGGGCACCATACATTCGTACCCTTTTAGATCCATTCCTATACCTTCATTTCTTAATGCATGGCCTTTCCACAGCAAAACTGGGTTGTTAGAAAGAGCCTGACATTCCTTTTGGGCGATTAAAAGGTTGAAAGCATGAATGTACAATACCAGTCAAAGGTTTCAACACAGTTAAGAAGAGAGCGAGGGGAGAGAGTGAGAGAGAATTGATGAAGATGAGGGAGAGAGAAGCTGGCAGTAGGATGGAGAGACAGGACAGCAGTAGAGTAATAATAAATAATAACACCAGTAAGGCTTTACTTGATTTCCAACGCACTTAAACAACAGTTTGACTACAAACAGTGGAGGATGCGTTGCTCTGCAATGGAATCATAAGCTGTGTATCTGAAGCTAACTTCAGCGCTGTGTTACAATCAAAGAAGAGGAACCCGGAAGTTATAAATAATTCATTTAATTATTAATTAAATCTAATTCAGCATAAGATTCCATATTGTTATCCTTTTAGTCCATAACTTCAGGTCTTACTTTTAAGTAGCTACACAAAGGTAGGCCTACTGGTATAGCTTTAAATGTGGAATTTTTAACTGTATATTGCAAGATGTAAACTAAATCAGTTCCAGTTATTTTTTTAGATATGTTCCGGAGTCTAATCACTCACATCCTCAATGAATTGGCTGATGTCTTCTTTGGCCGGCAGTTGTTGGCAGTAGAACGGGCGGCTGAGGGCAGTTGGAAAGACTTCGGTCCAGAAGACTTCAGGGCGGTTATCAATCCCTCTGTGGAGCTGACTCAGGTCATAGTCCTGCAGGGAGAAGAAAAGAGAGACCCCCAGTTATTTGCTCATTTCACACTGAAACGATTCTGACATTAAAAATGAAAGGTCCAGGATTTTTTTTCCCTCTTTCTCTAATAATGCAAGATAGCGTGTGTTTTTGTTTGTTCTGTTATTTGTTTGTTTGTTTGTTCTTACATTGTCTGTAATTTATCAACCAATAATATATAAAACTTAATGGGGGAAAAAAACAAGAATATTTGGGGATATGGTATAAAGGAGTTGGTACAATTTTTTGACGATCCATAGTTATTTGACCCTTGACCTGGGCGGATGTATAAGATCTACTGGGTTCTCTTCTAGTTACTTAACCAGAAAGAGTCAGTCAGTTGGCTATATAGCTAGTTTGTGAGTTAGTTCAATAGTAGAAGTGTGAGATTTTTCGGGTATTTTTGATAAACCCACCATTTTAAATGCGTTCAAATACATATCAAGGTTTAAGGAATTTGATTTGATTACTTAGATTTGCACGAAGTGATAACATCATGCTGACATCGCGAAAGTGTGTGTTGTTTTTCCTCTTCTAAAAATTCAGGGAAACTGGGCCTGGAGGAAATGAGTCCAGTTCAATGTGTGATGAGAACGTAAATAGCCCCTGATCCTCCATTTCTGTCACTTTCCCACCGACATTTCTGTCATCCAACGTGAGCACACATCTTAAATACACAGATATCTTATAATAATAGTAAGAATAAGAATAAGTTGCACTGAAACTTTTTGTCCCTACCCTGTCCTCTTCTCCTCCTCCTTCCACATTGTAGTAGAAGACATTATCTCTGGGTATGTTTTCAAGAAGGGGGATGTCCTTCTCTGACTTTCTCCTCCTTCTCAGCAACAACAGCAGCAACAAGAGCAGCACTGCGGTCAACAGAAAAACTCTGAGCAATTAATAACGAAAATGTGAACCAAAGCAAATGTATGATATCAGCTGAAAAACAAAGGCGTGCTGCCTACATAAAACAATGAAAAGTGCCCCCAGGACTGTTGCTGTGAGAGAGGGAAGGTGCGATTGAGGGGCAGGGCTTGGACTGAAGCAGGTGGAGACAGCCCCTTGACATTTGCAAACCTCTGTTTCCAATGTGCTGTCTTGGAAGAGCATTCCAGCATCATAGATGCGCATCAGCACATTATAATCCCCTGGTGGCAACTCCCGCCTGGGGGTCAGTGCTGCCACGTTGCCTGCAAGATGCAGAATTAACACTGGAGGAGTACTTGTTTTGAGTTTTGATCCCAACATTCTTATTGTATAAAGTGATACAGGATTTGATTAATGTGTTGGCATAATGCAGTCTCATGGTATGTCATCTATCAATAAGCTCACTCACTTGTGGGGTCGGTGCTGACAGTCCAGTTGATCCTGTGCTCTCCATGAAGCTCTACTGTAAACGGTCCAGCATGACCGGGTCCATCATCATCCACTATGTCAAGCAGAGCAGGAAGCGGATCGCTGTTGCAGAGACGGACTTTCCGCTGCTTGATCGCAGGATGGTGGTCATTCACGTCTAATAAGTTGACAACCAGAGTGCCGGTCCCTGTAAGTGGGACAGTATCTGGAGGATATAAATATGAAGACATTGCAGAGTTTTTAGTCAGGCAGGATGTCAGAAAGGGAGGATTGTAGCAGTGTTGTTAGGTATGATCAAACATCCATATTCACCATTGTCATAAGCCAAAACCAGGACTGTGTATTTATTGTCTTTGACATATTGTGATTCTCTGTCCATGCTGCTTCTCACATAGACTGACCCCGTGTCTCTATCGACGCTCAGCCATTTGACATTGTCGTTTTGTATTTCATATCTGAAAGCGAGAGAAACTATTGGACAAAAACTGAAGAATGCATGCATATTGTGGCCACTTGTAAAATATGATTTAAAGTATTGTGACACTGTGTCTTGTTTCTTTGATGAATTCCATCTCCAAAATATTGATGTAATTCCTTTTGAGCCATTCCGAGGTGGACTTCCTCTTCTGCCTGGGATCTTTGTCTTGCTGTAAGACCCAGTTTCCTTTATGCTTCAACTCAAAGACTAATGATCTGACTTTCTCCATCAGATTTTCTGGTAGTGTGCAGAATTCACGTTTCTGTAAATTATGACAAGTCATTCTGGATCTGAAGCAACAAAGCGTCCCCATAACATCACACCTGTGATGTTACACAACAGAAGCTCCGAGGGTCACCAACGTTTGCTGTGGCAAAATTCCTATCAACCTTACTGTTATTCTGGAATTGCCATTGCATTCTCCTCACCCACTCTCCCCAATCTCCCATGGATTCCATCTGTGCTCAGTTTCTTTGGGAAAGTGATTGATTCATTGAGGTGAGAGAGACCTTTAGTTTCTTGGATGTTTTCTGTGGATCTTTTGTGAAATTCTGAATGATTTTTTTTTTAATTTGTCTCACTGTGGATCGGTTGAGTGCAAGATTCTTACAAACAGCTTTGTCATTCCAAACTGATGAATCTCAATCCCCCTCTCTTTCATCTCTTCACAAATCCCTTTAGATTTTGTATAATGTGCTATTGTTAACGCTCCAACTCCCTACACTGTCTATTCTGATGCAACCAGTTATGTATGCAATCTGTTTGTTTTTGGTCGGGATTCAAATACTTTTCACAGGACTATAAACCCCCCCCTGGATTTCTTCAAGGCCAAAGTAGATTCCATCTACCAGCAGCTCCTCGCACCTCTCCCCACCCCTCCACATGCACCTTCACATGAATGGTCACCGTCATCAATTCCTCCTTGGAATCCGGCACAGTCCCCTCCAGTTTCAAAATAGCATCTGTCACCCCCATCCTTAAAAACTCAGTTTTCGACCCGGAGGGTTTAAACAGGTACCAGCCGATCTCCAACCTTCCTGTCCTTCGTAAAATACTGGATAGAGTAGTTGCCGCCCAACTCCATCAGCATATGTCCAACCATGAGCTCTATGAAACCCTACAATCTGGATTCAGACCTAACCACAGCACAGAGACTGCCCAATCAACATCACCAACAACTTCCTCATACCACCAGATTCCGGCCACATCTCCATCCTCATCCTCTTTGACATCTCTGCAGCTTTTGATACAGTCTCCCTCTCCATCCTCCTTAACGCCTATCCGACCACGTTGGACTCACCGGAACAGCCCCTTCTTGGTTGGAATCACATCTTTCCAACAGAAAACAATTCATCACCATAAGTGACTCCAGCTCCTCTTCAGCCCAAGCCAACCAAGGCATCCCACAAGGTTCTGTACTTGGACTCCTCCCCTCACCATCTACATGCTCCCCCTTGGTCAGATTATCCGCCACCACGGAATCCACTCCTACGCCGACGACACAGCTCTACCTCAGTACCATGCCATCCACCGACCTCCCTCCCCAGTCCCTAGTCAAAAGCCTACAGGAAATAAAAACATGGATGCCAACTATCCTCCTCAAACTAAACAGCAGCAAAACAGAGCTCATGATTGTGGCCCCTAAGGCACTGCTCTGGAAGGTTGGAGATCTTCTCCTAGACGTGGCTGGTAGCTCCATCTGCCAATCCAACGAGGTCCGAAACCTAGGCATCATTCTGGACTCCAACCTTTCATTTCAATCACATATCAAATCCATCACAAAATCCGTCTTCTACCGCCTCAAGAACATCTCTCGTCTCCGGCCATCACTCTCGTACTCTGTTTCAGAGTCCCTCATCCACACCTCCATCATGTCCCGTCTAGACCCCTGTAATGGAATCCTGTCCGGGGTACCAAGTAAAGTCCTGGACCGGCTCCAGTATGTGCAAAACTCAGCTGCCAGGGTTCTCAACCGCACCAGGCCCTGGCAGCACATCAACCCAACTCTCATCCACCTTCACTGGCTTCCTATCAAATCTCGCATCAAGTATAAACTCCTCCTGCTCACTTACAAATCCCACCATGCCCTTGCCCCCGAGTACTTCACCGACCTTCTCCACCCCTACACTCCTTCTCGGAGGCTTCGCTGTTCCGACACTGGTCTGCTTTCCACCCCCCACACCAGACTGCGAACATTCAACGACAGAGCCTTCAGCGTTGCAGCCCCCGCCCTCTGAAACTTTCTCCCTCCTGAAATTCCTGATTTCAGGAGGGAAAAGCACCATCTGTTCTTAAAGGCTCACGATCTCTAACTCTCCTCTAGACATCTCTCGTTTTAATTGTTAATTTATTGGAATGTTTTGACTGCCCTCCTTGTTAAGCGCCTATGAGTTCTTAGAAAGGTGCTAGATAAGTCCAATTTATCAATATTATTGTTAGACTGTATGTTTCGGTGTTTGTGTGTGTGTGTGTGTGTGTGTGTGTGTGTTTGTTAATATTACCTAATGATCTGTTTCCTTGATGTATCTGGATCCTTAGCTCTGACTTCAGCCACAGAACTCCTTATTCCCACATCCTCTGAGATGCTCACATAAATCTCTGGTGGAATGAAAACGGGAACTTCATTCAAGTCCTCAACAAGTACAGTAACAGTTGCTGTTGAAGTCACCAAGGGCCCAGAGAATGGCCTCTCATTAGTCACCACGACCAGCAGAGTAAAAACATGAAGGCTCTCAAAATCCAGCTCCTTGGAGTTAAAGAAGAAAGTAGTGATGATGCACACCATTAAACTTTGTTAAGTGTACAAGCCTTAATGGTAAAATAATGATGTCTATCAACCTTGGCTGTTGTAATGATTCCTTCCATTTTATTGGAGCCTGTAGTTATATTATAATGTTCCGCCTCGTTGCCTTTGATTATTGAATATTTTGTGTTGGCATTTGGCGATCCTAACTCATCCTTGTCAGTGACCTGTAGTCTCAATACCTCCACTCCGAGTTCATTCTCAGGGACTGATGTCAATATCTGGGAATGAAAGAAAATGAGCAGTGTAATGATAGTTCAAACTTATGTTGGAAAAAAAGAGGTATTTTGGGATATTTAACTCACAGATGTGATGGTGAAAAGGGGAGCATTATCGTTGCTGTCAGTGATTGTGATGACGGCGGTGCAGGTGGCTGTCAGACCGCGTCCCTCCATATCAGCAGCTTCAATGACCAGCTTGTACTCTGGCTCTCTCTGACACATTGAGGTTAGAATCAATTGAAATGAGGAATGATAATGAGAGTTTTGAGAAAAAAAACTGCTCCCATTGACCGGTCGATTACCTCTCTGTCTAATCCACCTGCCTTAATACTGATCATTCCACTCACTGGGTTTATGGAAAATATTTGTTCTTGAGATGTTTTAGGCATCTGAGAATTTAGTTTATATCTTATCATGGCATTGTTTGTCCTTGGATCATCTTTATCCTCTGCTGTCACCCTGATGACAAAGTCACCTGTTGGAGAAAAACAATACAACAATTATTACTTGACTTTATGAATCTCGTGAGATTTTCTGAATCTTCCTCTCACCAATTTCAGCACATTCGCTCACTTCCCCGTAGAAAGGATCCTGGGTAAATTTTGGAGCATTGTCATTCTGGTCAATGACATTGATGATGAGCTCCATGGGCTCCTCAGCCTCTACTCCTTCATTCAGTGCATGAGCCCACAGCTGGAAAACACACACACACACACACCACATACTGTTGTAATAATTACTGGTTCAGGATTTGGTGTTAAACTGACACTGCACCTCCTTTTCTTAGCTCACACTGTATTGAGCTGTCCTCTCCCTGTCAAGTGGCTGGGTTACATACAGCACCCCAAACCGCCGATCTACAGTAAATAAGCCTTCAGGTGGCTGATCAGCGCCTGGTCCATTGATCTTGTAGGTTATCGCTACCTTTTCATCGTGGCTCGACTTGATCTGAAGCACAAATACAGATACAAACACAGATTTACAGGAAAAGCAAATACTTATAGATACCATCACTTAAGGTGTCTGATACCACTGCAATTACCTTAACCATGAATTTGGGATAGGGACCCCTGTCATTCTCTGGGAAATTGATTGCCGGAATAACCCATTCCCTCTTCATCCTTTTCAAACCGCCAGACACACGTGGAAACTCAAGGGCGTGGATCTTGCTCTGTTTGAGTCAGGGCAGACCAAGTCAGCTCAGATACTGTACATAGTTGTGATTCCATCAATAAACTAAATTTAAGATTGCAACATGGCTTCTAAATTTACCTCATAATTTTTTCTTCTTGGACTTTCATCATTCGAGCAGTTTCTTCTAATGATACAGCACAGGGGAAGTTCTGCTGCAGCCAATTTCCTCACCAGCTTTGTAGTTGAGGAATAAACTTATGCCTCATTTGTAAGGGTGGACGAGGAATTAAATATTCAAATATCATCCAACGGAGGTGCTTTAAACATAGCACGCATATTATGGTAGCACAAAATTGCTAGGTTTTAGGAAGGTTTAAACCTTCCTAAAACATGTCCAAGTCCAAGCCCATGTCCAAGTATATAAAAAAAAGTTTAAATTAAATTTGTCAATGTTGACATACATTTTTTACTTTTCAGAAGTGAAATTTTTTTTTAACTCTTCTGAACCAGGATCCATTTCGCCCCTAAACAAAACATTGTATGCAATAGAAAATAGAGCATATAAGAATACATTTTTGAAATGCTTGTACATTTACTTTTATGGTATTTTCTATCACTCATAATATGGAAATAAGTTAGCTGCACAGTCTTTTTATTTGCTTAGGAAAAGCAATTTCCCTCTTTAAAAAAGAGGCTGTTCCACAGCATACATAAAAATTGAAAATTTTCTGATCAAGTTTTACAACATGAAATTGGATTGGTTATAAAATGTAAGTTGTTTTATATCAAATTGTTCTAAGTTTATTATCTTGTTTAATGAAACACAGGACATGTTAATAGGATGTAAGATGGATTTAAATAAACTATTTTGTGACAAATATCGACCTGAATATTAACGCTTAATTAGTTAAGAATTTGTAAGAAGTTTGTATGTAAGTGTTAAAACGTTTGTGAACCGATTGACCCCATGGTCCCTTATGTGTTAAACAAAAAATATTTCAAATTTAAGTCAATAAACACATTGTTAGTATAAAATGGCAAGTGGGCTGAGGTGGGAAAGACAAATTTTAGTTTTACTCTCCAAAGCTCTCCTACAATAATAAGCACTCACCTGGACTTCGTATAGCAGAAACAACACGTTCAAGATCCTGCTTGTCCTCATGATCTTCATTATGAATAATCAAGTGCTCTTCCTCCACTGACACTGGACTGACCGTCAGGACTGGATCTGCAGCTCTCTTTCAAGGACAACCAGCAAATCTAGCTACTACTGAGCTCTATTGAGTTTTATCCATTATTCTCAATAGGTCTTCTTCCAGCCTATGGTGACAGAAATGGAACATATACACTGCACCTCACAGCTTCTCTGATTTGATCACTTGGAGTTTGGTGAGAAACGACGAAGTTAAAGGTGACCTCAGGTACGGTAATACACGCAGGTTATGTGTTTATGCAATGACGCTCTTTTCTCTCACCTTCTGGCTCTTGGCCAGTGGAGTGATGCAGTGTTTACATAACATTTTGGGATCAAATTGGCTCCCATGACACTCAGCAACAAATTCGTTAGCAGTTTGTTTTGTCTCTTCCCACCCTGCTTTGGATGTAAACACACACTAACTTCAATATTTCATTTATCTACATCATTTAATTAGCCAGTCACATTAAGATTTAGAATACATTTTTCAAGTGACTGGATGGAAAATGAAAATAAAAAAACACAGAACTTTAATAAATTAGAACGTTTTAATTAATTTGTGTAAATCCTACAACAAAAATATGAAACAATTTTAAATGTCCTTCAGAAAATATTCCTTTTATGTTATCAGTCAAACCACAAATCATTATAACCTCTAGTTATCAGTGTATAAGTTACTCTTAACTTGTGTTTTCTTATTAGTACTATCAGCAACATGCCAATGCCTTTTTAAATAAAGTCTATCAGTGATTAATAAAACATATGCATTTGCAAGCAGCATCTGCACTTTTCAGTTAGGGGATAGCACTATCAATACATTGAAAACTTGATCTAAAAACAAAAGCGTACTTTGCAACCCTGTCCAGGAAACAAAAATTGCACAGATGGATTTTCTGATACAAAGTGTATGAGAGAAATAGTAGTAGCAAATGTAGACAAGATATAAGGTGGGTTTGCGTTATTGTAGCCTTGTATTTAATACCATTCACACTTTTTGTCATGAAATTATGATGTCCATAACCTGCTCCTGAAAACACGGGAAGAGCAAAACACATTTCTAAAAAACCTATATTTTGACCTGGTGATGGTACAAATATGGAAATGTTAGAAAGTTAGCACTTTTCAAGTGCTTGTGCCTTCTTTAACACTGTATATAGTTCAGATAATATCCAGAAAGCATTGAAGGGATCTGGACAAAAAAGAGTGCTTTGACTTTTTTCCTGTGTTGTCAAAGATTTTCAGCTGAGCTCTGTTAGCTGTGCTGAGGTCTGGCCTAGTCCGAGTTCAGATACACCACAGTGACTGTGATATCATCCCTGTACATTCGAGCCAGGTCCTCCGGCAAAGCTAGCATTGACACCAGTCTCTCCTGGCAGAATACTCCATAGTCCCCAGTGCCAAGGGCATGTCTGATGAGGTGTGTAGCACCATTGGGGCCTGCAGGAGAGGCACGGGTCTGACGGTTCAGCAAAAGTTCATGCATCCGACCCAATTTCAGCTGTCTTTCACATCGAGAAAAGGGAGCCTGGGAAAAAAGAAAGGAATGTTAGAAACTTATTTAAATGGAATTTACAGAGGTGTTGGAGGGAAAAACAGAAAAAAATTATAGTTTCTCTGAAAGTTGTGTGCTGTGAATCAGAAATAAAAATCCATGTCCATTTTACTCCATCAGCAAACCTGTAGGTGAATTCCATTCAGGTGCTCGCCAATGAGCTGTACAGCCTGCTCATTCTCCAGTTCATCCCACAGCCCGTCAGTGCCGAGGATTAGGAAGCGATCCTGAGGTCTCAGCTTGTGATAAGTTATCTCAGGTGCCACATCCAGATAGGGCGGACTTAGGTAGTTAGGTGGAGTGCAGTGGTACAGGTTGAGAGAGTCCAGATTGAGTCCACATTCAAGGTTGGCCAAAATATTCTGCTGCATCTCCAAGCTCCACTTGAATTGGACATCACCAAACGCACGCAGAGGCATCAGGACCTAACAGAGCAATGAAGCTTTAAAACTAAGATGTATTTTATAAATATAGCATTACTTATCTATTGTTGTTATGCTAGAAGGAACCCTCACCCCAAGCAGCCTGTCATCTGTGATCACTGTGTCACTCTCTGACGGTGGGTGCTGGGCCTTGATCCGCTCCAACTCGGCCTTGTTCTGTGAGTTGTGGTCCTGCGAAAGGGGCAAAGCGCTCCATGACCCATCCACACCCTGCACCCCGAGTACAGCTCTGCAGTCACCGGCATTCGCCACATGGATCCCTTCTGTGCCAACATGTGCCACACAGGCAGTGCTACCGGCAAGCGCAACCTGGACAGAAAAATGGAACCTGTATATCGAAACAATATGATCTTGATTACACTGAAGCAACAAGAGAGGCATATATTTATACCTGAATTGCTTTGCTTTTCATAAGGTCATTGGAGAGAGGGACTTGAGCCTCCATGGAAAGGTCAGCATCCAGTCGTTTGAAAGCTAATTCCAGGGCATCATGAGGACTGAAAGAAAAGGAAGATTGCACGAAAATGTAAAAGAAAAACCCCAACAGCCAGGTATATGTGTGTATTTGTATATATGGACATGTATGCTTTCTTACCTCATGCCTTCACCATGTCCCTTACTCTGTAATTCTTGCCAGAAGACTCTAAGGTGGTCATTATAGAGTGAATCAGATTCACAAGAGTAAAAGTCTGTGTAGTGTTTGAACCATTGCAAAATGGGAGGAATTGGTCGGTCATGCTCCATGCATTTCTCAAGCTCCTCTAGACTCCGCTTTGGCATCATTGCAACTGCAGTGTAGTACAGCAGGCGCTCACTGACAGCCTGTGCACATGCCCAGCCCCCGTGGCCATCAAAAACTCCAAAGAGCATGCCCTTTGACTAGAGAAGAAAAAAAAAAATTGTTGGAAGGGGAACAAAATTAAAAAGTTGGCATACAGGCAGAGTAGAGAAGATGCAAACCTGTAAACAGGTTGCTGCACTGCGACGGTCCTCAATAGGTGTGTTGGCCGTTACCTGGTTGCTGTCAAACTTTCTCACAGCACTGAGTCCCCTGCCATCAGACTCTGGCACAATCACAGTCTGAGATGCATAGATGTAGAGAGTTATTCAACATAAAATACTCATGTATTCGACAAGAAATAAAATAGTCCTCCAACTCCAGAAACTGTGTTTCATATTCAACATGTTATTTAAGATGCTCCACATCTCCTGGAGTTGCATCAATCACCTGTTCATTAGATTGCAGAATAAGGTTGATTTGGATCTGGTTAAGATCGAAATCTAGATCCTGATGAGACGAGAGGTGTCTTCCATATTGAGGCCTATTCCAGTGTTTCTCGCCATTGGTGCAAACCCGAGCTGATCTGAAGTTTGCCCAGGATGAGAGCTGACCACGGTGAGCTGGTCGTAGTTGAGAAGAGTGGATTGCTGGAAGATAGGCATGCTATAGGAAGAATAAAGAACTAACATAACATTAGAAGATGATACGCCATATAAAAAAGAGCAAAAAGTCAATCGTGATAAAAACCTGGAATTGGGAACTCAAAGATGGGGTCCGGGAGCAGCTTGAGGCTCGTTGAAGGATGCTGGCGTACACACGGCCAGGCATCTCTAATGCAACGTTGCTGATGGGATTCTAAGTCTTATGAACACGCAGGAATCTATGTAAAAGGATAAATTATGACAAGTTATGGTGACACCAACACAAGTATTATCAAGTAGCCTGTTGAGCCATGAACCTGCGTATCATAACAAGGAATATGTGGTAATGTATGTTAGTTAACTTCACATTAACACTACTATCGGCGTGCTACAACGTTAAAACCAACATACATCTGCATAAATATTCTCATCCACATTTAACAAAAGTTGGCTGCGCCATTTAAAGTCGACAAACGTTTTAAATGCAGATACCATTAGCGGGTTAGGTGGCTAGCTCCGCTTCTAAGGTACAGTATTAGTAGATACGTTATAACAACACTAGATATATACACTACGATTATTGTGATACGTATGTTGAATAAATTAAGTAAATAATGGGCCTTTGGTACTTAATGAAATGTCATTTAAAGTTCTCTGAATCGATGACGGTGGCCCAAACGTGGACTCCTAGAACGCCTCCACCTCAATGCATGACGGGAGCTACGTACGGGATGACGTATGACGTCATATGTGACGCACTATTGTAGACGCCAGAAGATGGTCATTTTTCCAAATACAGTATATTTGGAAGAGTTTTTCGGAAGAAGACGAAAAAGAGTGAGACAGAAATGTCTTCACAATCCCCGTCTATCTTCAAATATGTTTTTTGATACTGTTTTTTGATTGATATTGAACTGCAAAGGATTGACTCTTTCATTATTTGATCAAAAAAAATCCCCTGCATCTTATCCTATAGGATAGTGATGCTATAAACAGTTATTTAGATCCATCCACTCAACATCAACAAGTAGTTTAAAATACCTGTGTTAGCGCCGCAAACCCTTACATCTAAATTTGTTCATAGATCTGTTGTCCCTTTTGCAACAGCTTTGCTTTAAATGCAAAAGCCTTTGATTCAGATTATATATTTTTATTTCTGATGGCAGGACGTTTCAAATATGTGGGCCTTTAACTGGGAAAAACTGCTGAGCCAATGTTTTTTGTTTATTCTATGCTTAGATAAGAACGACAATAAGACTTTAACTTTGTTTTGACACACACTTATTGATTCTGTTAACAGATCCTGACAAAAGCAACAATTTCATCACCTTCTCCATAGATTGTCTTTGCACCATGAAAATTTAGCAAAGAAAGAATCCCACCTGGGGTAAGAATAAGAGCAAAAATATCAATTCTTTCTGCTCTGTCAGTGGCAAATACTTAATTAAATCCTACATTTTTCCCAGTCTTGTGTAGGGTTCTTACACAAAATTCAAACTTTAAATTCTTAAACATTTTACCTGAACTGTGCTAAGCTTATTCATATAAGGACAGTTGTTTGACGCAATTTAATAATTATGCCTCCTTTGTTATTGTATAAATTATGAATTCAGTTCGTGCGTTCCGTTGTCAGGGGTCTAGGTTTCTGTTTTTTTTTCCTTTTAATTATTTGCTGAGAGATAAGAACAACATGAGAAATACGGGTACGGTCAGTGTGGTCACCTCCGACAGAAGAATACATAATATCAGGCAGATAGTTTTGATGTTATGGCTAATGAGTGTGAGTCCTTTATTTGTCCATGTGAAGTCCTCATTGAGATTTAAATATTTTCCAAGAGCACCATGACGGAATGTTGATTAGACTTGTCAGAAAAAAGATCACAGGTACCGTTTAATTTCCTTCCTGCTTGATCAGGACTCCATACGTACTCCCAAGTGAGAGGGACCAGGGGAACACCTTCATCAACAGCAAGGGGGAGCTGATTGTTTGGTGCCTACTCAAACCTACAAACCCCAAGGCCATCAGAGCTTAGGTCTGCTTTGCTGCTGTTAGGGGCTCAGTTGATCATAAATATATAAAATCCTGTTCTCCGTTGCAATCCGCCCATTTCTCCACACCGAGAAAACTGTGCTCCAGGTTTGAATGGATTAGGGGTTCCTCTAATCAAGTGTTTTTATTTTGCCTATCCATCAATAAATAATATAAATGCAAAGTTGTCATGAAAAATACTGTTGATAGGAGATTGTTCAGATTTCTTTTATTTTTGGAAGCCATTGTGAAATGAGTATTTTCTCACTTCTTCAGTTAATTCAGACAATCAAAGATAATTGTTTAACCTAATTTAACCAAGAATAAACCCAGAACCTTTTTCTTCATAAAAGAAAAAATTACTGTAAATGAATGTGTCATCAGAACTGCGTAATTTTAATTCATTACCTTATTAAGGCATTCGGTAACAAAAAACAAGCAGAAAATGTATGTTTCATGAAATAAAAATTTGGGATAAAGCTGAATAAGGAACTTCTCGTTGCATTTATAGGTTTGTGTCACCATGGTTACCTATGATCAAAATATGACTGTGAGCGTGTGGTCTAACTACATAAAAACTGACAGATGTTCCTCCGCAGCTTCCCCATCCTCATCGTCATCATCATCTCCCCTGTCAACTCTCCGCGCTTGTCTGGAGGAGATAAAGGTGTGGATGAAAAACAACTTTCTCCAGTTAAACAGCTCAACAACCGAAGCTATTTTAATTGGCACCCCACATCAGACCCAGTCTTCTTCCATAACCATTATTACCTTCTCTGGTCACGACATTCCCCTCTCTTCATCAGTCACCAACCTCGGTGTAAGATTTGACCCTCAACTCACTTTTGAATCCCACATCAAACACATCTGCAAGATCTCCTTTCACCATCTCAGAAATATTTCGAAACTCCGTTCTTCACTCAACTTGAGTGATGCTGAAAAGCTGGTCCACGCGTTCGTCTCCTCCCGACTGGATTACTGTAACTCACTTCTCATCGGGATCCCTGATAAAAGTCTTCAAAGACTTCAGTATGTTCAAAACAGTGCTGCAA
>VRLP01007986.1:0-18909 GCA_009660295.1 Lophius piscatorius
CACACACACACACACACACACACACACACACACACACACACACACACACGCACACACACACACACACACACACACACACACACACACACACACACACACACACAGAGACACACAGACACACAGACACACACACGCACACTCGCACACACACACAGAGACACACACACACACAGAGACACACACACACGCACACACACACACACACACACGCACACACACACACATAAACACACACACGCACACACACACACACACACACACAAACACACACACACACTCACACACACACAAACACACACACACACTCTCTTCTGAACACAGAGACTTTCTCCTGCTGGGATCTGGTTGTGCGGGACCACAGGCCACTTCCACCCACCATCCAGTCTGGCAGAGAGGCGTCCTCCCTCCCTGCCTCCACGCCTGAGACAGTGTCACCTTGTGAACCAATCACAGGCTGACACAAACAGCCTGGAGCAGAAAACAGAGTACAAGAGAAGGCTGATCATATCTGAAACCCATTCATTTGGCTGCCACAGGACCTCTCAGCCTCTGACTGATCTTTTTTGCCTTCATCACCGAAACATTTATTGAAGCTTTCTGCAGTGAGAATACTTTGATTTTATTTGTTGGTGTTCCTACACAGAGTTTTCCTGCTGCTGTGTTTCTCCCACGCATCTGTCAAGATGTTCCTCCTGACAACTGCCCTGTTATTTTCCTTACTTGGTAAGTAATTTGCCGACTCTGACTTTTCTTTTTCCCGCATGCAAAGGTTCACACATACTCATCAGTTTCCGATGTTTTTACCCGGAAGTTTTTAAACTCTGGATGAGAATCCAGGGAGTCTAAGCGTCACACAATCCTTTCATTCATTGCATTCTTTTGCTTCGTTGATGTTTATTTTGTCTCTTTTCCTCTGCTGGAAAGTAAAACTGGCAGCCTCTGAAGTGACGACAGCTGGCATCTGCTGGAACTATGTGTTGTGAAATGTTTAACCCGTTTTGGAATTGTGTATTGATTCCTGCAGCATCTCAGGCTGCAGCTTTACGATCCCGCCGCATGTGTGGTGGAGATGCTCACTAAACGTGGAGCTCTGGAGTCTCAAAGAACCAGAAAAGTCGAGTCAGAAAGAGAGAAAGAAATCTTTTTCTGCTAAGTTCACGTTTATCCGGCGCAGTTAATGACATAAATCAAACGGTTTCTTTTATGGAATATGCATTTTTCATTTTTAAAAAATAATGTATTTGGATATTCCTCTTTGTAAACACTGTCATGAATTTTGCATGAGATGGACTTTCAGATTGATTCTTTCATATTTCACTGAATTCACCATTATTTAAAATGGACCTGGTCGTACAAAATAGCCTATCGTCTTTGTACGAGGTCAAATATGCAAACAAAATCTGCAGATTTATGGACGGTGGATGTGGGGCTTGGTTGGGTTACGGACAGTAAGTAGTTCTCTGAGTGTTTTAGGGAACAGAGGCGTTTGACGTGAAGCGCTCATAAAAATCGCCGCATAAATTCTTCTGTGATGTTTAAGAGGTTTTCATTTTGCTTTAAACTTTTTAGTCTAATAATTCTTGTCGACCCAAAACCATGTTCTTGAAACCTTATTGAGCGTCAGCGTAAATAAAGGCCTTATCCCTTACAAGTAATTTTAAAAATACCGACAACGTGCCTCTGCGAAGAAAACAAATGATTGTATTATATATTTATTACCAGAAAAAATGGAATTCATTCAAAAAGGATTCAAAGAAAAAATCTAAACACATCTGAGGATGAGGAAGATGGAATATTCCCGTTATGATCATTTGTAAAAAAAAAAAAAAAAGAAAAAAGAAATTCTATTATCAACTGTCACTTTAAATAACATAAAGACTGAATAGAATAGAATAGAATAGAATAGAAAATAGAATAGAATAGTATAGTATAGAATAGATTAGAATGGTACAGAATACATTAGAATAGAATAGAATAGAATAGAATAGAATAGAATAGAATAGAAAATAGTATAGAATAGAATAGAGTAGAATAGTACAGAATACAATAGAATACAATAGAGTAGAATAGAATAGAATATAACATTATAGAATAGTATAAAATAGAATAGAACAGAATAGAAAATAGTATAGAATAGAATAGAGTAGAATAGTACAGAATACAATAGAATACAATAGAATAGAATAGAATATAACATTATAGAATAGTATAAAATAGAATAGAACAGAATAGAAAATAGTATAGAATAGAATAGAATAGAATAGAATAGTATAGAATAGTAGAGTATAGAATAGAATAGAAAATAGAATAGAATAGTATAGTATAGAATAGATTAGAATAGTACAGAATACATTAGAATAGAATAGAATAGAATAGAATAGAATAGAATAGAATAGAACAGAATGGAATATAACAGAAAAGAATAGAATGGAATATAATTAAGCAGAATAGAATAGAACAGAATGGAATATAACAGAAGAGAATAGAATGGAACATAATCAAGCAGAAGAGAATAGATCTGAATAGAATAGAATATTGATTGATTCAGTAAGGAAGCAGCTAATATTAACTTAAGCTTGAGCTTCAGCATTTTTGAAAGCGAGCGACCCCATGTGTGTTTTGGACTGTAGTAGCTCTCAGTGTCAGGATATGATTCCGTTTTGTAGATTCATCGGGGTTTTTCACAGAACTTGTTCAACAACGATTTCGATTTCTATCGCAGATGTCGTCAATCCAGATTGGTCAACCATAGAACACACCCTCAGCTGATTAAACAACACTGACGATTTTGTTTTCTTTAATCTAACCCTTACTTTGCCAGGAAAGTTTAATTGACCCCAACAATACATTTTTGAAGACCGCCTGGCCAAGAGAGGCAGCAGCGCAGAGAGTTACAAACATTCAAAATAAAACACAGATAACAATTTATGTGGGATTATTCGTTTTTTGAATTTGCCCCTATCTGAGTTTTACTTTCAATCAATCAATCAATCTTTATTTATATAGCGCCAATTCACAACAACAGTTGCCTCAAGGTGCTTTCCAGAAAGAGGAAGTCTAGACCAGACCCTTTATTTGACTTTGATCTTGAGACTTAAATGTCCTAAGATTATATTCATCATCAGGTGTCAACAACAATATGTGTTATGTGGAAATTCCCAATCAACACCTTTCAACGCCTGTCCATTTCTTTTTAACTCAATCGCAATAAAAGTTTTTCTCAAAGCGAGTTCCCTTTGTAGCAACATTGAGGCAAGATAATGGAAGAAGAGCACATTTTAAATGATATACCATAACACCATTATGAGTAGTTTACTGGCTGTAGTTTTTATTTTATTTTACGGCCAATAATTAGTATTCCCCACCCGCTTTATAACAGGAGAGTTTAATTTCCTATACTTAATCGTCATTTCCTCTTTTTCTTTTTCAGATGCATCTTCCAGTGTTAAGTTTGTGGCAGATATGAACATGGGAGGAGTCAAAGGACAGGTGGTGATCGACTCCGCCTCCAAGATGGCCACCGTCAATGTCTCTGGCGCTGGATCCTGTGACTCAGTTAACATTTCCTTCAGTGAGTTCCCTGTCATGTATGGTCATTATGCTCAGCCCTGTTCTGAAGCAAATATCGGTTCCAGCGTCTTTACCTTCAAAGCTGATCCAAAGGTAATCTCAGACGTCAAGGTGTCAGAAATCTTTAACATGAGCCCAAACCTGGATGACTTTTCGCTGACTCTGCAGACATGTGATGGCATCAAAGCATGTACAGTTGTCAGTCAAGGTCAAACCGCAATGACTCGTCAGGCTAGGTTCACCGGCCCCTTGGCGGGAAATGTTTACATTCGCTACAACACAGGACGCACTAATCCCCGTTTTCTAGCAGACCTAGTGACAATTGGTCAGGTCAACGCCACTCCAACCAATACCACCCTCTTTGGATCTCTGAGCACTGTTGCAAGCTGTGACGTCCTTCTGGGGAACATCAATTCCTCAACTTTGATATCTCTGGGTGTCATGAAAGTTGGAACCCCTTCACAGCCTGAGAAATCTCGTCTGGCGATGACCACCTTCGATATGAATACGACTTTTCTCGTCATTCATAATGGGTCAAGTTACAAGTGTGCTCAGATTCACTCTGTCCCAGAGAAACGGGTGAGCGCTGTTATGAATATGGAAGGGATCAAAGGATACTTCAGCTTCCATCAGCCTTCCCCATTTGATGTGACGGAGGTTAAGGTGAATCTGACTAAATTACAGGGCAGAGTGACCATGTTCCATGTCCACCTTTTCCCTATCCTCTCAATTAACAACCCCCTTTCAAGCACTTGTTCAAATGATAATGTAGGCGGCCACTGGAATCCATTCGGTCTCAACTTCACTGGCCCAACATACCCAAGAGTACCTGGGTCAACACACGACAGATATGAGGTCGGTGACCTCAGCTCCAAGCACATCTCACTAAACGGTGAGAACGAGGTGGAAGGGCTTTTCAAGGATTTCAACCTCCCTCTCTTTGGAAGCAATAGCATTGTAGGTCGCTCAGTTGTCATACACAGAGCAAATGGTTCCAGGATTGCATGCGCCAGCATTAGGTATCCCGGTGAAGTGATTGTAGCCAGAGCCAGATTTCAGAGCCCGGTGGTTGGCGATATTTGGTTCACCCAGCTGAAGAACAACCCTTTGTCTGACGTAACCATTTTCATGGATCTGTCATACGGAAACCCCACGATGGCCCAAACCGCAAACCACAACTGGCATGTTCACAGCTACCCCATCAGTTCGGTGACGGATGACGATCCAAACCGATGCAGCACAACGGGCGGGCACTGGAACCCCTTCAATGTTGACTCAGGAGACAACAGCTATGCCATGTACTGTGGCCCATCCAGTCCTTTATCTTGTGAGGTGGGAGACCTTGCCAACAAACACAGCACCATTGACCTTGGCCCAGATGTAGATGTAATTAGAGCTAAAAACTTCTTCACCGATGTAACCTCTTGGTTGGCCGAATCAGGCGTTATTGGCCGTTCAGTTGTCATCCATCGAGCAGAAAGAGGATCGCCAAGGATTGCTTGTGCAAATATCACAACGGTGAGGGTCCCCAGAGCCAGCACTGGTCGCTGGTATGGGCCTGGGCTGTCCACCGGCCAGGTGCAGTTCTCCCAGGCAGTCCCACAGGGCCCCACGACTATAAATGTGTCCCTGATGAATCTGAACTCCTTAGCTGGGGGTTACCATGTTCACATTCTCCCCATCGTACCTGGAGTTTCAGAGCCTTGCTCTAATGCAAATATCCTGGGCCACTTCAATCCCCTCGCCTGGAATACATCAAACAGCCCTGATCCTGGATTAGGAACGGTGGACCAGTATGAAATTGGGGACATCAGTGGGAAGTTTGGGATGCTTAACAACCTCACCGACTATCAGGCTCTACACATGGACCCTAACATGCCATTAACTGGACCCTACAGCATCACGGGAAGGTCCCTGGTGCTTCACTACTCCAACGGGTCAAGGTAAGACGAGTGCATTTATGTGTTTGTGTTTGTGTCCTATACGGGTCGCTACACATAGAAAGAAGTAGTGGACAGTAAAAGTAGAATTAGCAGAGATCTCAATGTTAGCACCCTGAGTGGGCTTCTTGCATCGTAACGGAGAATCTGCCTCATTCATTAAAAGTAACCAAAGAAAGTATTGAACTTCTAAAGTTAATCCAAGGAGAGTGGATTCGGACACGTTTTTCTCACCAGTCTTTTGTGTTTTGCGGCCTTCTTTGATCGTGTTTCCTCTAGAATGCAGTGTGCTGACATCTTAGCTGTCCCACATGAAGCTGGTCACCAGATTGTGGCCAAGTCTGTTTTCAATGGTTCAGTGACTGGGACAGTCAAACTGGTAAGTCTCTTCCACTAATATTATACATAGATGCATGTTATATTTTGACATATTCAACATCTGGAGTTTCTCATAATACAGTGAGGTACCCTACATCCGTTCCATGGTGCGTGACCATATAGCAAATTGACGTTGTAGCAAGTGAAGAACTTGTGTAAAAGAGTTCATTGGTTCCCGATGTCCCTCTGAATATGAATATGAGCGAGACTGTTTGTTTTGTCCCTACGTCACTAGAAACCATAGAAAAGTAACTAGAAACACTAGAAACGTCATTATAAACACTATAAACGTCACTAGAAACACTATAAATGTCATTATAAACCATAGAAACGTCACTAGAAACACTAGAAACGTCACTAGAAACACTATAAAAATCATTATAAACACTATAAACGTCACTATAAACACTATAAATGTCATTATAAACCATAGAAACGTCACTAGAAACACTAGAAAGGTAACCTAAACACTATAAACGTCATTATAAACACTATAAATGTCATTATAAACCATTGAAGCGACACTAGAAACACTATAAACGTCACTATAAACACTAAAAACGTCATTATAAACACTATAAACGTCATTATAAACACTATAAACGTCATAATAAACCATAGAAACGTCACTATAAACACTATAAACGTCATTATAAACACTATAAACGTCATTATAAACACTATAAACGTCATAATAAACCATAGAAACGTCACTAGAAACACTAGAAAAGTAACTAGAAACAATAGAAACGTCATTATAAACACTATAAATGTCATTATAAACCTAGAAAGGGTTTATAGTTACATTTATAGTGACAGTAATGTCGTTTCTATAGTGACATAGAAACGATATTAAAGTAAACACGGCGTTTACTTTTGGTTCTGCTGTGGCAGCTGTTTGTTTCGTTTGTTTGTGCAACACCTAAAAATACTGTGAAGTGATTTGTTGCAATAAAAAGTGGCAGCTGGCTCGGCAGCATGTCGGTGCAATTTTGTTTCAGCAAATCCTTTCACGTTCGCCAATGCACGATTTATATCTCTGGAATAGTCTGGGATATTATGGAGTCGTCATCGCAACGTCCGCCGCCGATCCTCTTCAGGCCATGATTTCTCCACCTTTGGTCCCATTTAGCCCCTTTATTCCACATAACTCGAAATCTATTTCGTGGATCATTTTGGGACCCTTTTTTAAAAAAAAAATTTTTTTTAATTAATTGAATTTTTCTTATGAAAACTACTTTGGACAATTTGAGGAGGAGTACAATGCAGGGGATTGTGGAGTTTTCTAGGAGTGCAGCATAGGTTTAGTCACGATTTGTAGCCTGCTTGTGGCCAGAGGGGAGGTGAGTGAAGAAGAGGAGGCTGCTAATGCATGAAGAAGGTTGGGGTTGGCACTCTAGCGGCGAAATAATAGGATATATATTTTTGGTCATTCTGCCCTTGTTGAAATGTGTCGTGTGTCATGTTGGATATGAACTTATGAAACCAAAAGGTGTTTTTTTTGGATGGTCTTTAAAAAGAGCAAAGTTGTCACTTTTAACAAAAATGCGTTTGATCTCACTTGTTTTTCCGTTGCGGTCACGATTGAGATTGCCTTACTTTAAATTAATTTGACTTGAGTGTTTGCCTCATCCTCACCTAGGCTCCACCTCTATGCCCACTTTTTAATTAATGTGAGATTCAGACGGGGAGAGTCGACATGGTGACGGGCGGAGCCACCGCCCTGAGCTTTTTAATTCCTCACCAGATTTCACGGCGTCTGTGTTCGTGCTCGTTTGACAGGAACACAGACCCCATGAGCAGGATGTCAGATATCGACCCATAAAAGCCGAAATACATCAAAGTTTACCGTCCGTGAACGTCACCCAATCCCGTCAACACGACCGGACGTTATAAGGGTTTTAATTAGCGGCAAATTTTATCCTGATCGAAATCAGATGGTTTTATTTCCCGCTTAACTTTATCAGGCTGCCACAAAAACATGACAGAGTTTTTCTGCTGTATGGCCCAGTGGGAATTCATGAACCCCCCGAAGGGAACGGTGAGCAGGAGGGGAGAGCGAGCATCGTTCTGCAGGCCTCACGAGCGAGGAAGCCCCCCGAGGGAACAGCTGCCTCTGTCACAAATTGTATTCGCCTGATCTTAATACTGCTGGTTTTACTCAGGCCGGCTGAAGAGAAGAGTGTAGAGAAATATAAATGTATGTAATATTCAAACACGCCCACTGACTTAATGTTTCGGAGGATTCAGCACCTGTATTTCCTGAACGCATCACTATTCAGTTTTAGTTTTTTTCTCCCTTCTCCTGCAGTGAGTCGTCTTACAGTGTCTTTTCGAAAGTTGTTTCTTTTTCTTTTTCTTTTTTTTTTAAATAAACAGATATGACAATTCATAACGTGACTCTTTTCTCTCACTCGTCTGTCTGTCTGCCTGTCTGTCTGCCTGTCTGTCTGTCTGTCTGTCCTCAGAGCCAGGAGATGTTTCCTGACGGGAGCAGCGGTGACGTCACGCTGGTGGTGGACCTTCAGGACTCGACGAAAAACACCGTAAATGCAAACATCTACACGTCATTCAAAGTTTACATGAGGCCTTCGCACGATCAAGCGCCCTGAGCCGCGGGGGGTCAAACGAGTAGAAATACCTCCTGACTAAAGTAAACAACCAGGAAAAGTTACACGATAGTTGAGA
Organism: Lophius piscatorius; assembly: GCA_009660295.1. NCBI lineage: Eukaryota > Metazoa > Chordata > Actinopteri > Lophiiformes > Lophiidae > Lophius > Lophius piscatorius. Next base: position 8,577 of record VRLP01007986.1, read on the forward strand.
CGGCTCAGACAGAACGTATAATTAAGTACTCAAACTCCCAGTCACATAGAAAAGGCAAAGAATTAGACATGGAATTTATTTGGAATTGGAATCGGTACAGAAATGCCAACCTGTGTGTCATCTGCAAAGAATCGAACGCTCCCAAGAGTGGAGCTGTAAATGAAGTCATGCCACTTAAATTAATTGCCTTTGAAAGCTGCCAGAACATTTTGTTCATTGTTCATGCTTGAAGAAGCACAACCAGAAAAACAGTTTTAGCATACACACACGCACACACAGACACACCCCTAAAGGCATTTTTTATTCCTCTTCATAGGTTACCGCCGTCTCTTTGTACATTAACACGATGGGTGTCAACGGCAGTCAGTGCAGCGGACTGGGAGAGACCTTCAACCCCTTCAACATGACCTCAATGGTGAGAAAAAGACCGGAACCTCTGCCGACACTGATCCTGCTAGAAGGTCCATTAACTCTTAAAGATGCTGAATCAGCAGAATAACTCTAAATCAGTTTTCTTTGCTCTTATTCTTTTTTTTTTTTTTTTTATTAGACTTTGATTTATACAAATTAGATCTCCTCGATTTGATTCATATGCACCAAATTTGGTCGGAAAAACAGTATTTCCTTTTTTTTCCAAAAAAAAGCCAAAGCTCCCCCTAGTGATGGAAATATGTAACCACCCTTTCCCAAAACGACTCAAGTTCTTCCTCGCATTAAGGTCTATTGGGGCGTAAAATAAAAAAAAAAGATCCATCCCATACTTTTTGATTTGTAATGGGAAAACAGTGTTTTTTGTAAAAAAAAAAAATATATATATATTTTACTATAGTGAGTAAAAATATGAGTAAAATACTAGTAGAATAAAACCCAACATTCTCAAGATAAATCCACTCAAATCATATCCACCAAAGCAAAACTTTCAGAGATAAAGCTCCGCTTAGTTCTGGATGCATACAACCAACCTTTCCCCAAATCAATCCTGTTCTTCCTCGCACTAATGTCTATGTGGGTACAAAATCTGAAATTCACCCATTATATAGTTTTTGAATGAATCTAGAAAACAGTGTTTTTTAAGGACAAAAAACTCCCCCTAGTAGGTTAAATATGAACTACTAGAGTAAAATATGATATTTCCTTGATTTCATTCACATGCACCAAAATGTGGATAAAATCGGACATTTGAGAATTTATGACCCCAAGACTTGTGGAGCTAAAGCTCCCCCTAGTGTTGGAAACATACAACTCACCTTTCCCAAAACCAAGCCAGTTTCTTTGTACAAGGCCTACCCTGGGTACTTTTGGTTAAATGGTTTTGAGTTATCGCGTTAAAGGCGGCCATGACGATCGATTCCAATTTTTTCCAAAGTATATCATGTTTATATATTATTTTACATATTTTACCAATCGTTTAATCTAATAGTTCATAGTTTACTAATTTCTTACTAACTTTCCTTTTTTATTTATTTTTTTACTAAAAATACTGTGGAAATAACTTTTGAGGGGCTCAATCAAAGGGGATGCTTGTACACCGCAGGGGATTGGGGACTTTTGTGGGCTATACCCCTTATTAATCAATCGGTCAAAGTCATTTTTCTGACTTGGACATGGTTGTTAAAGTAAACAGGAAATGAATTGACTCATGGGAAAATCTTCTAAGAGAAATCTAAAAGAATATTAGTATGGCTTCTTAAGACCGAACGATATATATATATATATATATATATTATTAGTAGGCCTTCTTTTGAGAGCTGAAATGTTTAACGCTGCTGCTGCCATTCTACTCCTGCAAAGCCTGACGTGTGCTGACCATCCTTTGCCAGAAGCTTTGTACTTCCTGTCTGGTTCTCTGCTAAGAAAACACATCCTGTGCTGTTGAAAAGTTTGTTTTTTCTCTCTTATCCTTCTATTATTAGACACATCCTGATCGTGATTTCCTTCCACCGAATCTCGTTATATCTCTCTTTATCTTGGTTCCTGGACCCTCAGTTTGTTTGGCAGCTGGATAGCTCGCTGGGTCACACCACCAACTTTTTGTTTCGGGAGACAAGGGTTTGAATCCCATTTTCACTCTAGCGGTTCATATTTTACGCTCTAGTTGGAGCGTTTTATGAGACATAACTCGAAAACCATTTCATTAAACGTTTTCAAATCTTACACCCACGTAGACCTTAGCGCGAGGAAGAACTGGCGTGATTTTGAGAAAGGTCGGTTGTATATTTCCAACACTAGGGGGAGCTTTATCTACAAAGAATTTCGAGCCATCATTTCTCGAATGTTTGTCCTCTTCAGTCCAAATTTGGTTGATTTGAATCTACAATGAAAACTTTCTTGTATATGTCGTGTCTTTTTCTAGTGATTCATATTTTTCTCACTAGGGGGAGTTGTTTTTAATGAAATGAAATGAAACTGTTTTCGGACATAACTTCTCAACCGTTGGTAAGATTTAGTCCAAAATTTGGTCCATAGGAATGAAGTCGAGGAGAGCTATGTCTTATATATCAAATTTAACTCGATGTTTTACCCACTAGGGGAGCTCCTTTATGAAAAATACTGTGTACTCAACATCACATGATGCTCGTACAACTCAGAGGGGGTCTTGGTTATATCTTTGTTGTGGGGAATGAAACCAAAGGTCTAGTTTTATATTCACGTATCTGCATTGGGAACAACAAAGAAAATCTCCCTAACAACGATAACGCCATCTTTTATTTTCAGCAGACGTCCATAAAGTCGAGGTTTATTTGTTTTCTGTCTCCCCGCTCAGAGCTCCAGCTGTTCACTGGAGAATCCTCAGAGCTGTGTGGTGGGAGAGTTGTCCGGAAGACAAGGCCAGATCTACCTGTCTGAGAGGAAGGTCTTCTCCGATAGCATCATCAGCCTCACTGGGGACAACTCAGGTAACACACACACATATACACACACAGGTAACACACACACATACACACACAGGTAACACACACACATATATACACACAAGTAACATACACACATACACAGGTAACACACACACAGACAGGTAACACACACACATACACACACAAGTAACATACACACATACACACACACACAGGTAACACACACACATACACACACACACAGGTAACACACACGCACAGGTAACGAACACACCTACACACACAGGTAACACACAAACATACACACACAGGTAACACACACATACAAACACTGGTAACACACACATACAAACAGGTAACACACACATACACACACAGGTAACACACAAATACACACACATGTAACACACACATATACACACATACACACACAGGTAACACACACACATACACACACACACAGGTAACACACACACACAGGTAACACACACACACACACACACACACAGGTAACAAACACACATACACACACGCATACATACACACACATACACATATACACACACACATGCACAAACACAGGTAACACACACGCAGACACACATACACACACATACACACAAACACAGGTAACACACACACACATACACACACACAGAGGTAACACACACACACGGGTAACAAACACAAACGCAGACACACACACACACACACACAAACACACATACACACACAAAGGTAACACACACACACACACACACACAAAAACACACACAGATAAAAGAATAAAAGGCCGGAAAAAATCTTTAAGCCTTTACATTAAATTCATTACAGGACTTAGGTTAAAGAGAACGTGTGTTTGTGTGTTTGTGTGTGTGTGTATTTGTGTGTGTGTGTGTGTGTGTGTGCAGTGATCGGAAGGTCTCTAGTGCTGATGAACGGAAGCCAAATCATTGCATGTGCCGACATCCTCCCAGAATCCCCTTCGGCGGAGCAAATCTTCCCCAAGGTGGAATCCTTCGACAGGTGAGTGTGACATGTCATCATCATCATCATCATCATCATCATCATCATCATCATCTTAGCATTAAGGGAAAAGCCTTGAATGACAACACATTAGAATGTTGCTACAGACTGTAATGATTCCTAAATTGGGGTTTGTGTAATTTTTCAACAGTTTGTCCAAATTTGGTGTTTATGATTGATTGTTTGATTGATTGATTGATTGATTGATGATTTATCTTGTAAACATCAGATTTTAATCCAGTAGTTCATATTTTACTCCCTAGGGGGAGATTTTTTTCTTTCTTCAGTTTTCCGGTCATAAATCCAACCACCTACATGGATCATTTTCAAATTTTAGACCCAATGGACCTTACTGCAAGGAAGAACTGGACTGATTTTGGGCACACACAGAGTTTCGGGCCATAACTTTTCAACCGTTGGTCCGATTTAGTCTGAATTTGGTGCATATGAATCGACTCGATGATATCTATCGAGTCGATTTATTGATAATGTTTTTACTCAATTAGCTCTTGTTTTTTTTTTGTTATTTGTTAAAAAAAAAAAAAAAAAAAAAAGATCCGCTGTTTTTCTGAAATAACATCGGTCTCCTTCACGTCAGAGTCGGAATTCACGGGAAGAATGCAGTCGCCCATGTTTAGTTTAATCCAGATGCTTCTGGAGGATAACCTCGGATAACCTCGTCTCTGAGTAACGTAGATAAACTTGTTATTCGCAACTTTTCGTGAGCACCTCAGGACTTTGCGGCCGTTCGGTCGGAAACTCCAGGACTCTGTTTTTTCTGAAATAATGAGCGAATATGTTGTTTACTTTTCTTAAATGAATGCAATAAGTCTCCGTATTAGTTGCGCTGCGTTCGTCGTATTCAACAATTTGGCGAAGAGGAAGAGCGACCCGTATTATTCTCTTCATCATGGTTCTGGTTTGCTCTCGTTATGAGAGATCCACTTCAGAAATGTTTGTATCCCTGTAGAACATGGACAGACCCGTTGATGACATCATCAACCCTCCCAGGGGGGAAAAAATATTTGTCTTGGCAGACTTTCACTATTTACTTTGAAGAAGTGGCGTGAGAACAAATCGCCGCAGAAGTTCTGTTCCTTTAAATCACGCCTGATGTTTATGGGTTAGTAACAAAATCCTGTCAACACGGTCTTTATCTTTATTTTTATTTCAATAATACCATCTCAGAGCATCTGGAACAAAACTTCATCTTCCCTGCAGCTGCACTGTAAATTGACAACAGGAAGTCATAATATCCCTCCGATCAAACGTCACAGCCTCGATTTATTAAGAGGAAAAAACGACAGGGCTATCGAAAGCAATTTGACTTTTCTTTTTTTCCCCAGGTATGACTTTCGTAAGAGGGTTTCAAGCGTCCTGGGGTTGGATATATCAAGAATCAGCATTCTGACCAACTCCCCCAGACCAGTGGCTGATGGGAAATGTCAGGCGGTCACCTTCGTGGCGTCTGGTAAGACAGAAAACCTCCAAAAGAATACAATAATTTGTGTTTTAAACAACAACAACTTGAAGAGAGAAGTTGAAGATTGAGCACAGAGAGGAAAAAAATGACATCTATAATATTTCATTTGAATATCTCACCATTAAAAACAAACCGGTGATTCTGATCCTACGTTTACATGCGGAATGTTTTATTCTGCTTTTGTTGATGGATTTTAATTGTGTTGTTACATCCCAGAGATCGTCTTTGTAATTCAAACACATTTATTTAATTCATGTTATGGGTTCAAATCCATTCAAATCCAGTTTCCCTATTAATTAACTCTTTAATTCCCTCACCACGAACGACACATGTGAAAAAATGATTTCTTTTTTCTATCTTTAGTTCTTTAGGGCTTTTTTTTATGGGTTCAATGTATAATATATAGTGTGTATATGTATACATATATATACATATATATATATATATATATATATATCAATCAACTGTCTGTGTCTTACAGGGGATGTGACCCCGGAACTTCTGGCAACCGTCAAAACCAGTCAGGAGATGGGCCCGTTCATAGAGTCCGACAACTGTACAGGTAAGGTCACAACAGACTGTTGCTATGGCGCTGACCGGACGTCAGGTGTGTGATGAAGATGTGACATCATCAGAGGTCCGGAAGTAAAGAAGCACAAATACTTTTTTTTTCTTTTTACTACGCAGCCTACTATAAGAGTATTTAATTTACTCATAACCTTTTATTTTTACTCCCATATATTTAGGAACAAATATTTAAACTTTCTGCTGCTTACATTTTTAACAAAAGTTCCCTCTGCTCTGAAAACCCACAGAAACCACAAATCCCACAGAAACCACAAATCCCACAGAAACCACAAATCCCACAGAAACCACAAATCCCACAGAAACCACAAATCCCACAGAAACCACAAAACCCACAGAAACCACAAATCCCACAGAAACCACAAATCCCAATGATGCCGGGATGCTGCTGATACCAGGAACTCTTCTTCTCTGCTTGCTGACTGCTGCCTCCTGCCTGCTGCCATCTGCGGCTTATTCTTAGCTGTGAGATTCACCGGCACCATGGGAAGAAATCTATATATATATAAATATACATACATGGATCGTCGTATTGTAGAACTGTGAATATGTGCATAAAATGAAGAGACACATGTTTCTCTGATTATTTACCAAAAAAAACAGTTTCATTTTTTTTTTAACTCTGTCACTCAGTGCAGGTTTCAGTTTGTTGCATTTTCATTTGTTAAGAATCAGTTCATTCCAAATGTTCAGTTTGGTCTTTTTATGTTTTTATCTGGAATATGAAAGGAGGTTGGGTTAAGATGTTACAAAATCTTTCAGAGCATTTATTTTCTTCTTCTATCTTTATTGTCTATGGATCCGTGTCAGAACTGGTGTATATATTTGAAATGACTAAAAAATTGTGAATAAAATACAATATTATTTGTACGCTTTTTTCGCCACTCATCTTTAGTCTAAATCTAAAATGATGGTACCAATTCAGAATAAGGCAAAATCAAAGAGTTTTTAAATATTGCTATTAATGATAAACAATGAACTATTACGATAGATAGATAGATAGATAGATAGATAGATAGATAGATAGATATAGAGATAGATAGATAGATAGACAGATAGATAGATAGATAGATAGATAGATAGATAGACAGATAGATAGATAGATATAGAGATAGATAGATAGATAGATAGATAGATAGATAGATATAGAGATAGATAGATAGATAGACAGATAGATAGATAGATAGACAGATAGATAGATAGATAGATAGATAGATAGATAGATAGATAGATAGATAGATATAGAGATAGATAGATAGATAGATAGATAGATAGATAGATAGATAGATAGATATAGAGATAGATAGATAGATAGATAGATAGATAGATAGATAGATAGATAGATAGATATAGAGATAGATAGATAGATAGATAGATAGATAGATAGATGTTTGTGTCATACTCAAAGATAAGAAATAAAGCCATATATATATTTACACTACTCGGAGTATATATTATTTGGCCACATTGACTGAATTGACTGATTGAAAAAAAAAATACAACTTTGAGGTTACGAGATTAAAGTCGCAATATTACGAGAAAAAAGTAATGATTTCAAGAGATTAAAGTCATAATTTTACGAGATAAAAGTCGGAATTTTAAGAGATAAAGTCATAATTTTACGAGATAAAAGTCGTAATTTTACGAGATAAAAGTCGTAATTCTCGGCTACTCAATGAGGAAGGTGGAGCATCTTGGCAAGCTATATTTCAATAATAACATAACATTTACAAATCAATAAATATTGAATCTTCTGGGAGATAAACACAACATTAGCATATTTATTGTTACTTTGAAAATGTTGGTTAAACAACTGGGTTTGTTCCGAACAAAGAACCACACAGACGTCTCTTTTTTTGGTGGAGTAGGAGATGCTGAAATGGACGGATTAATATAATTTTCATGGATTTACAAAAATTTAGATGGAGGCTTATATCATGAATAGTGATCCTAAAGTAATCTGACTACTTCATGAACACAGTGACGCGCATCAGAGGCAAAGCGCACGCGCGCATGTCTGTATGGGCGGCACAGAAAAACACCTGAGACAACCAGTTTTAAAAATTAAGACTTCATTCTCGTAAAATGACAACTGTATTCTCGTAAAATTACGACTTTATTTTCCTAATTTTACGACTTTATTATCGTAAAAAATACGACTTCGATCTCGTAAAATTTCGTTTTTATTCTGGTAATATCAGATATATATCTATATATATATTTTTTTTCAAGGTGGCCCTAATATTCTTTTGTAGTTTCTGCACTCAGCTGCGTATCAGTTTAGGTAAAATAACTGGTTCAGTAACTGTGGATTTAAAGTGGCTCTTCAGAAAAAAGGCGAGTCTGGATCCCTCCGCCTCTATTGGATGAAACCACAGTCACGTGGCCGCTGACGTCAGGAGTGAAATGGCAGCGTCCTGCTCAGTAAATTAACAATAGGTCCAAGCTGGTAAAACTGCGGCTCACGTTTAACCCAGAATCATCGTTACCGGGAGGAAAAGCGCTGGGTGTGTATATGGCGGTCACCTACTGTATGCAGGGGGGGGGAGAAACGTGAACGTTAGTTACTGGCAGTATGGAGGAGCTAACGTTCCGTTTCCTAGCGGCTCACAGCGAGCATGGAGACAGTGAATGTTTTCAAATGACGGGTGGCTGAGGGAAAGGCGTGTTCAAAGAGGAGAAAAAAAATAGCCATAAATTCAACAAATATCCCAACAGACACACCAACACCTGCTCTAAGGTCGCTGGAGTAAAGGTCTGATTGAATTAGTTATTCTGTCGTGGTTGGCCTATTCTGTTGCGTAATTTTGAAACGACAACATCGTCCGTCCGATTCAAAATAAACTGTTTTGTACTGCATTTAACGTCAGTACGGTAGCAGATGTCTGTTTTTCTTTGTGGCCCGCTGGCTGATAGATTACAAAATGTGACTCACTGATGTAACGCCAACTTGTAAACAACAATCGCATGCGGAGTATCCAGCCAATAGGAGAGCTCCTCGGTGGTAAATGCTGCAAAGTGATTGGTCGACTCGTGTAGGCAGTTTTTTTTTACACCGAGTTTTACCGAACAACGGTTGATGCGGATAATCGTCGCGATTTTATCACTTTACAGCGTCCTCTGGCCTTGGAGATTTTAGTAGTGGAAGTAGGTCACAGAACCACAATAACGCAATCTATGCTTTTAATATTTAACACATGTGACAGTTGCGTAGTCAGCATGCCGCAGCAGGTTAAAGATCCAGGTGTGAACTGTGACTTTGAGCTCCACGTTCACAGACAGGTAGGCAGCTGTCAGTCAGTGTCCAGCACCTGTAGCCTGAAGTCAACATGGCTTCTCAAAAAACAGGTAATCCATGGATTATCAGGTGGTTAGGAGTGTGTGTTCCTCTGCTTGTTGTTTGAAATTGTTTTTCAAGACACTAAATTTGGTATAAAACCCAGATCTTTCCATCTTAAGACCCTCATATTACATATTGGGACTAGCTCTGTTTGGAAAATTGTAGTATTAAGAATTATGACTTATAAGAATTGTGCGTGGGGTTTTAAATCTGTATAATTATGTCACGTTCTGTCTCCGTTCAGACGCAGGCATGTCTCCAAAGATCACTGGGGAGCTTCTCAGACTCCTCCGCCAAGCACTGAGGAGCTGTAAATATTACTCTGAGCCCATACAGGCTTACATCGTTCCTTCTGGAGATGCTCACCAGGTAAGTAGATCTAACTCTCAACGTGCGTACACCGATTAGCCGTAATATTCCAACCACCTGCCTGGATTTTGTGAAGGTTTTGCCCTGAAATTTTGGCTTACGTCTGCCGGTCAGGTTAACGAGCGCCGTAAAAGAAGTGTTGCGATATGTAGCGTTAATAAATGTCAGACTTAAACCCATTTACTAGAAGCATAACAGAAAAAAAGCTATGAAAGATGTAGTAGCACAAAGCGGAGATATATCATGTAAATGGTATTTTAAATAGTTCATGTTTGGATTACTGTAACGCACTTCTCACTGGGATCCCTGATAAAAGTCTTCAAAGACTTCAGTATGTTCAAAACAGTCTGAAGGATCCTGATGAGAGTTCGTAAACACGAACACATCACCCCTGTTCTTCATTCCCTTCATTGGCTTCCCATCTCCACCAGGATTGATTATAAGATCTCTCTCCTCACTCACCAGTGTATCCATGGTAACGCCCCCCCCTACCTGAAAGAACTACTCACCCCCCTGACCTCAACACGATCCCTCCGTTCTACCCACTCATACCGCCTCCTCCTTCCCCGGACTAAGCTCAGCACCATGGGTGATCGGGCCTTCTGTTCTGCCGCCCCTCGTCTGTGGAATGCCCTCCCTGACCATCTGAGGGCTCCACAGACGACTGACACATTT
>VRLP01007987.1:0-18890 GCA_009660295.1 Lophius piscatorius
AGGTAAGAGGTTGGGTACACCCTGACCATTGGGTGAGGTAAAGGTAAGAGGCGGGGTACACCTTGACCTTTGGGTGAGGTAAAGGTAAGAGGCGGGGTACACCTTGACCTTTGGGTGAGGTAAAGGTAAGAGGCGGGGTACACCCTGACCATTGGGTGAGGTAAAGGTAAGAGGTTGGGTACACCCAGAAACTCCACACAGGTAAAGAGAAAGGCTGGGGAGAGGTGGATTGGAACTTTGAAACTTCTTGTTGTGAGTCAATGGTGCCTCTACCTCACCACTGCTGCCACAACTGGATCAAGCAGCAAGATAATGATCCCTAACCGAAGATTAAGTCCACTACTAAATGGCTCAGAAGGAATAAATTAAGGTTTTGGAGTTGTCTAGTCCAGATCTGATAGATTTCGATGTTCGATTTTTGGTCTTATTAAAATATTGTCTTAAAGTCACACGTGGTGTTTACTTCGGTTGTTTTTGTTTGACATTGGATTTTGGTTTAAAGACAAAAAATACGCATAAAAAACATACAAGAACGCATAAAGGGGTTATTCTATCAAATTTTGGGCAATTACTCTTTATTTAATGAATCTAATCTAACTTTCATGAACCTGTTTGTCCCTCTAGAGTCCCGGTTGGAACTGTGTCCATTACTCCAGAATGCAAAAAATTGAATGTGATTCTGTCAAGTCCATCAATGCCGAAGATTTCCAAAGAATATAATAAACAGGTTTTGCCTCCAGGCCTGAACAACTGTGGAGTGAAAATAAAACAGAAGAGTCCATTTTTCAACCAGATAATACCGGCACCAAAAACAATAAAATCCTCTTTTGAGCGGCGTTTTCTGCCTGTGAAGATTTGGCCCGGTCCGTCACCAGATGCTAACCCCATAAAGAATATATGGGGGCATTTTATGACCAAACCGGTTGTTTCGGGAATTCACCGAGTCGTGGGACCCGGTCGGAAACCAGCGGAGGATCATTACGTGAAAGCCAAGCTGTCACTGAAAGTAATATAAAGAAAGGAATCTATTCCATAATAAAGCCTACACTGCACACAGACCTGCATACAATATTGTGTAACATTGTCACTTATTTCACCTGTAGTTGTAAAATTGTCACCTTAAGAAAGGATAATCTTTTTAAAAAGAATGTCAATGGCCACCTGTAGCCGTTCCCCACTTTGTTCTTGCTTTGGAGAACAAAATCTAACAATCCAAATATTGTTTCCACAGAAGACGTGCCATCCTGTCAGAGAATCTGTTACAAGATAGAAGGTGTGAACCATTTTAAAGTCACCGGAGGAAAACAGAATCGTTTCCATGAGCTTAAACGTTCACAGAGCAGTAATGTTTTTTTATTATATTGTGAAATGAAACAAAAGCCGCCGGTCACATGGTGCAAACTGGTTTAAATGTTACTCCCTTATTTAAAAAAAATACAAATAGTCCAAGCTGCTTGACATAAATCAAATATAGACTCTGTTGCCGGATATGAATAGATAAATGTGATAAGTGTTGAAAATCATCAACAAATGTGGGAGACATGTAATCAAAGTCAGATTTAGGGCGTTTCCCGTTGTCTTTGAAGGTTCAGTAAATGCAGCATATATTGAAGTATGATGTTGAAGTATCATAACGCCGCGGTGATTGATCGCCACCGTCGACTTATCTGGATTTTCAGCACCCTTTTGATTTAGGGGCCAATCTCCATACTGTAACATCAAGGGGGGAAACCAATTCATTAAACATGGCTGAATCTTTAATGCTCTCCCTCGCAGACAGAGCTGATAGCAGATCAATGGTTGCCGGACTCGATCAATCAATGCCCCCCCGGCCCGCCAAGCTCTCCAGTCACCTCAGACCCGGCTGCCTGGGCTCCAGGCCGGACGTGTCCTCCAGTGTCCATGTCATTTGTCTTTAAATTTCCCTTCCATCTGATAGCGCCGGTGCTTTTTCAAACGCCCTTTCTGCGTGTCCTCAGTCCCTGTCAGTGATTTATACGCGTCCCTGCGTGTCCCTGAGGACACAGCAGGTTCATTCACACACTCATTTAGACTCTTACTCATTTACACACTTTTTTCTTACCTTTTAAGACGTTAATCATTCGCCACCGATGCTGAGAAAGAATTCAGCGTGTATTCGAGTTTGCTGTTTTAAACGTCATGCAACATCAGTGGATGGAGTCCTTTAATGTTATTAAAGGAATTAAAGCAAGAGAAATGAATTTTTCGTTATATTTCCACATGGAAAATTCAACTACACTCAGTGCCGCATGGAGAAAGCTTCTTTTTTCTCCATGCTATGTTGAGAAGAAGACCTTCGACTAAAGATGTTTTTCTGTTCCTCGTTTAAGTCACTGCTTTCGTCTATAAGCAATTCCCGTGTGCAGCGAACTGTTAAAGAAAACAATCATGCCCTCATTCTCAAATCTATGCACAGCCATTTATACTCAGGAGCATCGATGAATACTCCGAAGACAAAAAAAGTTATCACTATTCATGAAGGGGGAATGCGTTAGCGTTATTAGCCTTCGTTTAAACATTTCTATCCGGACTTGAATTGAAGTTATTATTGCTCTATCTCAGTTCTACCGCCGTTATTGTGCATTAAGGATGGCCAAGGAATTGTCATAGAAATATTCCACATTTGTCGTCCCTCTCAACCTCTTTATGTTTAAAATCCTGACATGCGGTAGAGACTCTACCCCAGTTTCTCAGAATGTCGCCTATTATCAAATCAAATGATGACATTCAATCGGCTGCAATCAAATCATCCCACTTATTTTCTGATTATACGTGTAAGAAGAACCACAACACTCCTTCATAACTTTTTTTTTTCCCTCCCCTGTGTTTACTTTTGATTATGTCACTGCATAATTCAAAGATTGTGATGAAGAAGCCTCTGGGCCCTCTGTATTCAATGATTCTTTAAAAATACACACACAGTGATGATCAATAACCCTTCATTTCCCATATTTGCATTTTGCATTTATCTTCACAGACAGGATGGTAAATAATTTAATCCGTTTTTTCTTTGTACTTTTGCAAATTACCAATACTTTATCAGCTTGTGCGCCATCTGCTGGCTAAATCTACTAACTGCAATCTGATACAAACACGTCCAGTTCAAATAAGGAAAAAGTTCATGTCACTTTCCAGATTAGGCTTTTCCATACCCTTAGAAGTTTAAAACTCTTTTAATCAAAATTCAATTAAATGAAAATATTTAAGTTATTTGTGATAAACGGAAGGATCAATTTTTTACTGTATGTGTTGATTTCTCCTCCTTATTAAAGATAAATAATCTATTTATTTAAAATCTGTTGTAGATTTTCTGAAAATACATCATTAACCAGCTGAAAACAGCCATTCCATCAACAGCCATTCAATATAGTATAGGTTTGATCTTTATTGTAACAATAAGAGTGAAACACAACAAACTATATGATTTAGTAATATTAGTAAAACACTGACAGAAATCAGACAATCAGAAAAAATGTTTAACACAATCAACCATGCCATTAATCAGTCAACTGGAAAGACAATGTATCAGAGGAAATGTATTAGATTGGGTTGAAAGTTATTTAAATAAGACAACAGTTGGTGAAGATGGGTTTTCCTGCTCCACATGTTTGGACATTTCTTAGGGTGTCCACCAGGGGTCAGTGTTGGCAACCAAACGTTTTATAGTTTGCTTTATGCTTTCCATTGTATGTAAATACATATTCAGAGTGTCAAAAATGTTGCACTTAGCATTGTTTGCACATGACACAACTATTTTCAGTTCAGGGGATGATTTAATGCAGTTATTTTTGCAGACTTCACTAAAGAAAAAGACAAATTAAAAATATGGCTTTGCTAAAAATAAATTATGATTAAAACAAAACGAAAATAATGTTATTTTGGTCACTGCAGAATTAACACACAGGTACACATAATATAACAACGAATAAATGGAGTTGATATTGAAAGCGAAGATGAAATACATTTGTTGGGGTAACTATAGATGAAAGGGTAAGCTGGAAATCAAACTTTTAAATGCGCACAAACCAAACTGTCAAAAAGCATTTCTGTCATAAACAAAACATAGCAGGTTTTGGATCAGAAATCACTCCAAACTCTCTACTGTTCTCTAGTTTTACCATAATCATATTACTGTGTGGAGGTTTGGGGCAACAACTACAAAAGTCCACTATATTTACTATCAATTCTCCAAATCAATACGGGTCATTCAAAATGTGGCATATTTGGAACACACTAAGTCTTTATTTTCACAGACAAATTCTTAAAATTTGCAGATATTGTGGAAAATCAATAATGTTCATGGCTAAAAATAGTATACTTCCAGGAAACATTCAGAAATTGTTCAGCGGTTGAGTGAATGAATATGATATACACAAGTGTAGTGTTTGACAATTTATTTTTGCTTTATGCTTTCCATTGTTTGTAAATACATTGTATTTATTTTTTGTCTTTTCTGTCAACCATGCTTCTTATTTTGTGTGAGCGTTTTTTTTTTCAATTCAATTCAAATTCAACTCAGTTTGAACAGTTTTTTTGTATATTCAGATATAGAAGAAATTCTTCTTTTTTTTCCGTATAGGCTTACTTGGCAAAAGCCAAACTTTCTCTCGACAGATATCCCAAACAAAAGATGAAAAGGTCAGTGTATTGAACAGACACGCTGGATGTTATTCAGCACTTATGCACTTAAAATGCAGAAGCGCTACTTCCGCCACTGTGATCATGCGCCTTTTCAGACAACAAGAGAAGAAGAAAAAACAAAATGGCGGTGTATGGATAGCAAAACAAACAACTACCCTCCTGCATTGTATATGTTGCTACACCGTGCAACGTATGTTTTATAGTTTTATAATTAGACAATTTATCCGTATATTAGTAAGAGAATAATCTAGATGGAAAAAAATTTTTACAAATCGAATCTAAAGGAGTATGAACTCCGGCGCAACAGAGGGCAGCATGCGTCTGTCGGTATCTCAATTAAAACCCACGAAGAAGAAGCAGAAGCGGAAGAGACGTGGCAAATAAACAGAGTAAGGAAGGAAGTAGCAGCAGCAGCAGCAGCCCAGGTTTGCTCATGACAGTTCCTGGAGCCACATTATAGGCCAATCTGACTGAGAAGCGTAAATGACATTCTTTAAACGTAACCTGAAATAGACGGGACTTGATTGAAGTCTACGAGACAGGTAATTTTGTATTTTTTATTCAACGCCTTCAACTCCACGAGCTAGCTAGACGTGCTAACCAACGTCACCTCACCTGATAACTTCCAGCAATGGCAGCAGCTAATGGTGGTTCACAGAAACGGATTATTAGTTGTTTGATACGTGAGGCTATGGTATAAAAAATGACATAAAAACTCATGAAATTTCCCAATCAATCATGTCAGGTTGGCTAAAACATTGACGACGGAGCCACTAAACGTTACACGCTAACTCAAATAACAAATCACGTCACCAAATGATGTGAATAGTCTGTGGTTTTGGCCAAAATTTGATAAACTGCTTATTTTCATCTCAGTTGACTGAACATGTTAATCCAGTTGCATTTTAGGCATGATTGATGACTGGCGCTGGTAAACAGTGCACTGGTGCTGTTAACTGCGTTTGGGACTGTCCCATCTATAACTCGTGACACGACATATGGGAAATATTGTTTAAAAACAGATACTTATCCAAATACCTAAGATAATGTTTCTCAATAACAGTACTCCTGCAAGTTAAAGTTAAGGAAAAAATAACAAATGATGACCCAAATCCTTGAATGTACTGATATGTTCTCTCACAATGATGCGTTACATTCCGGCATTAATTGGCCATCTCATCATTTTGCTAAACATGTATTTAGAATTTATGATTTGCAATTGCCAAAAGTGATGATGATAGAAGCTATTGCAAAACACTTTAAGGTCCAAACCCTTCCTATTGCTTTGGGATTTACAATATCTGCAAATGTCTGAATATGTATATGTAGTTTTATTTATGTGTGTATTTTATGCAGCTTGCTCTATTTAAAGGCAAAAGCCAAATTGTGCCCATATTCCACATCTGAGGTAAAGATGAAATCAAGAGCAGAGTAGAGTTTTATAATAATTTCTCCTATAGTGATGCTATATATCTGTGTTCATGAGTCATCTACAGCATAGTAAAAACATTAATGTCATATTCATTTTCTAGTAATTACAAGCACATTCTTCTGCTCTCTTGCTGTTACCAGTAATAAAAAGGCAAACAATTTGAAATTGACATAACCTGATTTTTTTCTTCCTGTTTGTTTGCTTGTTTTTAACATAGCGCGGGTGACTATGGGTCTCTGCAAGTGTCCAAAGAGAAAAGTGACCAATTTATTCTGCTTTGAACACCGTGTCAATGTGTGCGAGCATTGCCTCGTCTCCAACCACAACAAGGTTAGTGGGGAATGAGAGTCACATAAATGTATTATTAACATCATCATTTGGTAAAAAAGTTGAAATATAGCAATACAAGTCAGTATTTCTACTTTCTGCCCTTTAGTGTATTGTGCAATCCTATTTGCAATGGCTCCAGGACAGCGACTACAACCCCAACTGCACATTGTGTAGTAATCCACTGTCTGCTCAGGACACTGTCAGGCTTGTCTGCTACGGTAGGATTCTCAACTTTCTGTGTATCATACATCTATTGGGAATACATGCTCCTCTCTGTCCACTGATGGAGAACTTGAAACAGTAATGTTCATTATTGAACTCACAGTATTGTAAATGGACAGTTTTGTTTTGTTTTTTTGTCCCTCCACAGATGTGTTCCACTGGTCTTGTCTTGATGACTTAGCATCTCGGCTGCCCCTCCATACGGCCCCAGCAGGATACCAATGTCCCGTCTGTCAGGCTCCAGTATTTCCACCTTCCAACCTGGCCAGCCCAATTGCTGATGTGCTGAAAGAACAGCTGTCGTCTGTTAACTGGGCTAGAGCTGGTTTGGGGCTACCACTGGTAAGAGCCTCTCATTGTAAAATTCCTTGTTTGGTTGTCTGACAAATGTTAGAAAGTGTTCCTCCAAATACGATTAGAAGAAAAGTCACATTCAGAAATGTGCTCCTGGTTGTCTTTAGAAAGGAACAGCTTTAATGTTGTACGATATAAACAAACTGTCACCTTTAACTGACAGATCGAGGAGCCGGTTGGAGTCCTTGAGGAGACCCCAGCTAATGATGTCACTGATTATACCGACTGGTCAACATTTGATTGTGAGCCTGATGATTACTTTCAATGAGATGTGCATATCAAGGCGCTAGTTTGAAGCTTTTTACAGAGCATTAATGAATCAGCATCATCAGTATTTCTCTTGTGTTCTCCCTCCAGCACAAGATCAAAACAACATTTACCCCAACCAGTCTTACAACACCGGCCTCAGCCCCCCACCACATTCTGTCTTACCTGCAGAACAGGAAGAAGTTGGAGGACTTCGTAAAAACGGGACCCAGGATCATACTGTGGTCAGCTTAACTACTGCCACTAGTGACACAATCACAATGCACTCAGGTAACACCAGATGTGAAGAAACTGTTCACATACTAAATATTTAACGTACCTCTGTTGTCTTCTATTTGAAAATATTAACGTGGTTATTATTTTTTTTAATTACTTTGCAGCATCGTCGCCGAGAAAGATCTACGACACTCGGGACGTCGTTCATAGCTCCGTAACACAGATTGATTTCGACGACGACAAATACAGACGACGGCCAGCTTTAAGTTGGTTTGCTCAAATTCTCAAGTTAGTATCATGGTCTGCTGTGGAACCGGAGCGCTCTTTCATCATTTTCATGCCTTACAATGATTGAATACCGACTGTGTGCACGTTATTGTGATCTCTGATTATTTTATTTGTGCTTTATCTTCTTAAATGTGTTTTAATGTTTATCCTTTTACTTTTCATCTTTTCAGAAATCGCACAGGTGGCAAACGGTCGGCGTTTTCCTCGAAACAGCGAATCTTCATGCTCCTTTTGGTTGGGGTTCTGGGATTCTTTACATTGATAATCATTATGGTGAAGCTTGGGCGGGCCTCAGCGGGCTCCGACCCAAATTTAGACCCTCTTCTTAACCCCAACATCCGTGTGGGGAAAAACTGATAGCGGTCATTGCTTCCTCTTTTTCTTTTCTTTTTCTTACACAAAATGAGGCTGTGTAATCTGAGCAGAAATGGACTGTTCATGTTGTGGTTTGCCCAGCAGAGGGAGCTGTTTATCCAACTGGAATGGAAAAGAGAAAGGGATGCTGTCTATTTTAGAATCCAGATGTCCTCTGGCTCCTTTCATTTACATTAGCAGTCGAAGCTGGCCCTTCACCGACCGTGACAACGATCTCACAACATTAGTTGCGATCCAAACGAAACAACCCACACACTTCCAAGGTGACAAAGACCAGGTTCACACAAAGAACCCTCTATTTTGGGCTTTGATGCTAATGATGAAGAGAGGTAGTATTTATTTTTGGAGTTACAGGTAACATTTGTCAGCGATCTTTGTAAATGGATTTTTTATTAAGTTCAGTAGACACTAAAACACGATCGTTGAGAGAAATGTTGAAAGAATGTCTTAGGCTGGTGGAAAAAACAGAATTTATATAACTGTCGGCAAACTTTCAATAACTTCTACATGTTTATAAATTCATCGTATTTGCTGGTTGAAATTGAGTTGGCTTCTACATTTCTCCTTCAGAGAAGATGTGGCCAGAACTGGACCCCAGCATATCCCACACATAATTAACGCATTACTATTTATGGACGTCTGCATTACTTCTGAAGTTGAGTGCATTGCTTTTAGATTTGCGACACATGCTGTATGTACATTTTCCTGATGGTTTGACTCTATTAAATGGGAAAACTGCAGACTTCGGTTTCTTTAAAGTCCCTGATTTGTGACCATGATCTATTGCTGTGTACAAGCCCAATCCAGAGAATCATTTCTGGAACCGTGTTGAGCATCTGCGATGGGAATGACAATGTTTCAAACATTATTGTTGCTCAAACAAGAAGGCTGTTATTCCACTGCCCAGTTGGCGTGAAGCAACTGTTGTCTATAAGCAGCACATGGACGCCTCCCGGCCAACAATAGATGCAGTTATTGGCTCTGTGTGCTTCTCCATAAATAGTTCAATTCTTTTTCTGAACAATGTTTGCTCTCAAGTAACATTGCTTTCTGAAAAAGAGAATGAGAACTGGTTATTAAGAGAACGCAAGTAACCAACCCTCACTTTAACTAATCCTGAAAACTACATATTCACCAAGAAGCCAAGACCACCTGCCTAATGGTGTTATGGAAATATGGAAATGGAAATAAATAGTATAGGACAAGTATCCCAAATTTGCCCTAGTAACTAGATTTGGATGAATCAGTTCACGTATAGAAGATAGAAGAAGGTTTTGGATTCTCAAACACACGGATAGCATTCAAACCCAGAATCTTCTACAGGACGCCCCTGATTACAGGATTGTAACTGGAACATGATTGAAATGAACAGAAACGTTGATGGTTAAACTGATGACATTTGACTAATTACTCATACATTGACATCCATTCTATTTGTAATATTGTTGCTTAATATTCATGAGTGAAATAAAAAAAACATTTTGGATGGCGTTTCCATTTTGTATTTTCTTTATAGTCGGAGCAAACTTACTACTTCATGCTTTTCTTTTTTGTGTCTATGATGACATCATGTTTGATGTTACTCTGTAACATTCCATCCCTCAGATTCTTCACAAAACCCCCCCCCTCAAGTGTCCATAGACTTTAGAAATATCAATACGTCACATGTTAGCATGTCGGTTTCGGTTGCCTGGTCTAACATTCCATTAGGTTTTCCAAACTATCCCGGCAGAGTGGGTTTTCCATCGACTGTCACTGGATCAGAACACATATCACATTGATTCAGGGAAATCTGCCCCCGGCAGTGACGATGCATCCTGTAATATTACAACATACACTACTTCTGTCACACCAGAACGCTGGGCTTTGTATCTTTTTATCTGAATGTAATGTAGGTGCTGACACACGATGGAGGTTTATGTTTGATACAACTAACTTCCTGAAGTCTTGTGATGTGTAATTGACTTTTCTGTTCCATTGAAGTTCAATCTATTTCTCCGTCATTCTGAGTTATTAGATTGGTGATTGCACTGACGTAATGAGGACATGCTAATCAATGACCTTGTAATTATTGTGTACTTCTGCCCTGCTGTTGGAACAATGATTGTGAGAAGAAAACGACCTCTGGTGTCATTTATTCATATATTTTTACACCTTTTTAAGTATTATAGTCTTCATATATTTTGAAAATAACAAGGCGATCCCTCGTATATTCAGACCAGAGAGATATTATTTGTGAATATTCCAAAATCTGACAACCCGTGCGTTCAGAAAGTATTCAGAACCCTTGACTTTTTCACACTGAACTTACGTCAGAATGGTTTAGAAGGAAGTAAAAACAGAAAGAATTCTGGTTCCGAAGAGCACAGTGGCCTCATAATTCTTAAAAGGAACCGGTTTGGAACAACTAAGACTCTTCTTAGAACTGGCCGTCTAGCCAACTGTGCAATCTGGGGAGACGGGCCTTGAGAAGAGAGCAAACCCAGAACCTGCTGGTCACTCTGTCTGAGCATCGAAGATCCTGTCCCAGTTTGTTGTCATTTTTAAACTTCTCCATTTATTTATGCAGATGCTATTCTTGAGGGATAGTGTTGTGCATCCATCTCCGATGTTCTTTGGTAAGGGGTCTTATCCCAGAACAGCCGGTGATAGTTTGAGTTTTTGCTTTCCAAAATTTCTCAAGTGGATTAATTAATTACCCAATCAAATTCATCCAATCAAACTCTTCCCCTTTCTGTGAACTGCTGCATTTTCACTGACACAGTTATCCAAGCCGCCTCAGATACAGTATGCGGTATTTACTGTAAGCCCCCCTCCTTCTCCCACAGTACGGCTGATTACGCGGGGTCTAAAGGACCAGCTGGTGTCCATCATTGGACGGGCAGGAGTATATATTGATGAGTGATTCAGTTAGAAGGTCCCTCGCACAGAGTCAGTGTTTCAGTAGACACCTCTGATCCCCATGACTGCAATCACCAAGTAAGTACAAATATTATGGTAGATTAGTTCCTAACTTGCGTTACAAACTCAGATCTTGTTTTGTTGCGTTGCTTGTAATTTTACTCCGATGCACTTTGCACAAAGTGAACCTGTGTGAGACTTTTTTTTCCACATTTACATTTTGATTACATGTAGCCCTGCAGTCATTACCTCACTTACAATTTAAAATTCATAATCCAGAAATAATGTTTCTCTTTTTGTATATTTGAATAAAAAAATAATTAAAAAAATAGTCGTAGCAAACTCAATTGTATTTACATTTACGTTCATTGAGGGAAAATATATCCCTGCAGAAATAAACATCCTGCCAATTTCTGTGCAGGACTCTCAGCTGCAGCTCCAGTGGATGAGGAAATATTTCAGACCGTTGCATTTTCATAAGAGGAGTCAGAATAATAATTGTGAAATGTGTGACCAGGAGAAAGACCGCTGTCACGGAAAGACGGCGAACTCCAAATCTCATCTGATGAAGCCCCTTCAGAAGAATCACAGCCGTCGACATCACAAACGGCAAACCGTCAGTAAGCGAGGAGCCAGTGACAGCGATGAGTACGTTTGAGAGGTTTCTTTTGTATTCCACAACCCTTTTCTGAGGAATCTATACTTTGATTTACAAAAGACAAAAGATATGAAAACCGCTCTCTGAATTTTGATAAGTGTGTTTGCTCTGCTAAAGATGTTATCTTCGGCTATTTTGAACATTGTGTCGACATATTGGGTCTATAACACCCACATTTTCTTCTCTTTTTCCAAATAGCACTCGTTCAACAGCAGATGACAAAGTTTTCAGCAAACGTCGCTCCAACCCTCAACTGGAGCCTGATGATGATGATGATGATGATGATGATGACGACAAGACGCATAATTCACAATTTCACCACAACCACTGCAAGCAAAAGCCTCAACATCTTTCTCTTTCAGAAACCTCCATGAGTTCCTCAACTGGTTCTTCTTTATCCTCCTCTCCTTCCTCTTCATCAGCATCCTCCTCCTCTTCTTCTTCCTCCTCCTCCTCTTCCGTGTCTTCCTCCAGCCGATCCTCCAAGAGCAGCATTGATTGTTTGGATAGACATCCACCCAAAAAGCATCAGCATTCACAGTCCTGCACTGACATCTCCAGGAAACAGGAGTACTTTGAAGAAGGAGATGACACCGACCCTTTGATAGATAAAAGCCTCACTGCCAAACAGGAGCGCGATAAAAGAACGTCCCCTCAAAGTGGCGCGACTCGGCGCGCCCCGAAGAATAAACAGAGGATTAGAAAACGTTCGGGGAATGATGGAAGTTTCCGCAAAGCCAAATCAATGGAGGCTCTGGCTGGACCAAAAGAAGGAGAATGGTATGGTGATGAAGAAGAGAAAGCGAGGAGAAAGGGTGAAGCCATGAAGAGTATAACGAAGGAGAAAATGAAGTTTTCTGCCTTCCTCAATGAGATAACACGGCAGGTGCTCAGCCCAAATAGACTGACCACTCTCGGGGTTTCCGATGCTCAAAGACCTTCCACCCCAGGGCCGGCAACGTCTACATCCTGTAAGGAGAACAGCAGCATCGAGAAGTTCCAACAGCAGAGGAGTCGGCATCCCAGTGAAAGTTCATCTAGCTCCAGCAAGTTCTCCCACACCAGCAGACATTCTAAATCTTTCCATCAACACCCAGGTCACCATTCTTCAGACTCACCACGTCACATGCAGACCAGAAGCTGCACAGACTGTGTGAAAAGACGTCGCTCGTTGTCTCAAACTCGTCATCGTCGCTCTTATTCGCCTTCTTATGAGCACCACCTCCATCGACAAGGAGACCACCAGTCCTCTGGTCGTCGTCATTACCACCATCCCACAAGTCATCACCACCACAGGCGACACCACACTCCTGACCACCATCATGCAGACCACTATAGTGCAACACATCATCACCATGTTGAGCATCATAGTCCAGGCCATCCTCATCATCACCGTGAAGGACAGCATCACCACTATGGAGGCCACCACAATCCAAGTAATCATCAAAGTCCGGGAGACCATCCCCATCCAGGTCACCAGCATCGACATGAACATCACCGCAGTTCTGGCCAGCAGCATCACCGTGACGACTATCATAGTCAAAGACATCACAGTGAAAACGAACTTCACCAGAGTCAAAGCCATTCCCACAAACATGGAGACCACCGCAGTCCAGACCATTGTCATAAACATGGAGACCAACGCAGACCAGATCGTCATCAACGCGAAGACCACCGCAGTCATGGCCATCGTCATCACCACAAAGATCTCCAAAGTCCAGGCCATCATGGTGGACATCATCATCACCATGATGACCGCCACAGTCAAGGTCATCATCATGGACAAGAAGGCCACCAGAGTCCAGACCGTCATGATCACCTTGACAACCATCATAGCCCTGGCCATCTTCATGAACGTAGACACATTCACAGACCCAGTCATCAACATCAAGTTGAAGACCACCCCAGTCCAGGCCATCATCATGGACATGAAGAACACCACAGTCCAAGCCATCATCATGAAAATCAAGAAAATCAGAGTTCAAGTAATCATCATGAACATGGAGACCATCACAGCCTAGGCCATCGCCATCACAAGGGAGATCACCACAGTCCAGATGTCCATCATCAACATGGAGACCACCACAGTCTAGGTCATCATCATGAACATGGAGACCATCACAGCCTAGGCCATCACCATAAAAATAGAGATAACCACAGTCCAGATGACCATCATCAACATGGAGACCACCACAGTCCAGGTCATCATCATGAACATGGAGACCACCACAGTCCAGGTGCGCATCATGAACATGGAGACCACAACAGTCCAGGTGCGCATCATGAACATGGAGACCACCACAGTCCAGGTCATCATCATGAACATGGAGACCACCACAGTCCAGGTAACCATCATGAACATGGAGACCACCACAGTCCAGGTCAGCATCATGAACATGAAGACCGCCACAGTCCAGGCCACCATCATGAACATGGAGACCACCATAGTCCAGGTCACAATCATGAACATGGAGGCCACCACAGTCCAGGTCAGCATCATGAACATGGAGACCACCACAGTCCAGGTCAGCATCATGAACATGAAGACCGCCACAGTCCAGGCCACCATCATGAACATGGAGTCCACCATAGTCCAGGTCACAATCATGAACTTGGAGGCCACCACAGTCCAGGTAACCATCATGAACATGGAGACCACCACAGTCCAGGTCAGCATCATGAACATGAAGACCGCCACAGTCCAGGCCACTATCGTGAACATGGAGACCACCACAGTCCAGGTCAGCATTATGAACATGGAGACCACCACAGTCCAGGTCAGCATCATGAACATGGAGACCACCTCAGTCCAGGCCACCATCATGAACACGGACACCACCACAGTCCAGGCCACCATCATGATCATGGAGACCACCACAGTCCAGGCCACCATCATGATCATGGAGACCACCAAAGCTGCAAGGCTGATACACCGGGGAATATTAGAAGTCCCTCCAGTCATGAAGAGGAGCAGACGAGCTTCACCGGACCTTCATTGCATAAGGTCTGACATAATAAGTCATGTGGTAATGAAGGTGCTCGTTCATCTACCTCGTTAAGGGACCTCCATACAGTGATGGTCCTGGAGTCAATAGATGACCCTGCTCTTCATGCTCGCATGACCGATGATGTAATAATGTTCCACTCATTTTCTCTCTGATTGATTCTGGCAGCAGAGTGCAGATCAATAAGTGTGATGTCCCCGATGAGTCACAGAACAAGGGACTATTATCTGACGCAAACATAAAATAATCTAATAATAACTCTCTGAAATCAATGTTCTTATTTCACTTCTGCCATTTTTTTATTCTATATATTATTTTGGAATCGTTTGTCTTCTAAAAGATCATTTTAATTTCTTTGACGCAGGAAAAAGCCTGTGAGCTGGGAAGAATCATGTAAGTATCATGGAGTTCTTCTGGGCTTTTAGCCGGTGAAGGTCATAGTTCATGAGTCGGTGAGATTTTGATGTGTGCGTCTGGTCTGGAAGGGTTCTACAGGAGCAGAATGTGGGACTGCACCAAAGTATCCTGGAGACGGCGGTGAGGATGGAGAACTTGGGAGAGGAGTTTGTGAGCAGCCAAAAGCTTTTGGAGGCAGAACTTCAGAGGACACGTTTGGAGCTAAGCCGCCTCACAGAGAGGTTCAGCAGGTAAAGAACATGTGACACGCAGACGTTAGCCTGAGGAAGAACTGGACTGATGTTGGGGAAAGATCGGTTGTATGGATCGACACTAGCAGGAGCTCCGTCTCCAAAAGTGTTCGGGTGCATGTGCATTTGATGCACATGAATCGGCTCATTTAATATTATTTTATATTTTCTATACCATGTTTTATTCTAGAAGTTTATATTTCACTCACAAGGAGGGGCTTCTTCCCATGAAATGCTGTGGCCATAATCTGGGGGATAGCTTGAACAATGCGGGGGATTAGGGGACTTTCATTTACTCGTCTTATGTAGTGCTAGTAGTACTAGTAGTAGTAGCAGTAGTAGTAGTAGTAGTGCTGCTAGTGCTAGTAGTACTAGTAGTAGTAGCAGTAGTAGTAGTAGTAGTAGTGCTGCTAGTGCTAGTAGTACTAGTAGTAGTAGCAGTAGTAGTAGTAGTAGTAGTGCTGCTACTGCTAGTAGGAGCATGTTAGGAGAATGGGGTATTCAGGTGGATCTGCTGCTTGTTCATTACTTAAAGGAAGAATCCCTTGCAAATATTTGAAACTAATATGAACAGAATATTAGCTGCATATAAGTGATTCAGTCTCATGCATGAAATAATTCCTTTTAAAATATAGTGGAATACTATGTTCTGTTGTTGACTAAATTCTCTCCTCCTGTGTCTGTGCCTTGTTTTAGACTAAATGACTCCTGCTCCCCCGCACAACAGACCAATCATCTTCCAGAGGAAAAGAGTTCCGTGGTGAGGGAGGAGCGTTTCTGTGTTTCTTGTCCCTGAGTCTGAGGGATCACAAAGAAAATGTTGTTTCAGAAACATGAATGATTCAGGTTGACACGACAACCTTCGTCCATCCGTGATGCATCATGTGAGACGCCTCCGTCTGTTTGTCTTTGTCAGGCTCAGACGATGGAAGGTGAGCGTGAAAGGTTGAAGGAGCGCATTTCACTGCTGACGGGGAAACTCACCGACGCAACATCTGCAGACAGTGTGGAACCATTCAATGTGAGACCTTTAACTTCATCTTGGGGTGGAGGTGGAGGTAGCTGCACCACCAACATGGAGCAGGCAGCGACACAACTGAAAAATATATCTGTCCTTCTTAGCTGCTTCCATACCGATGGAGGAAAATCCATGAAGCCTTAATGATTAACTGATGTTTCCTTGTCTACTTGCCCCATTTAATCACTGAACTGATCCGATTGCAACCTCTTCTCACTGCAGGCGACCTCACCGCTGCACAGAAGTCATCTCCATTTCCAGTCAGATGATGGCGCCCACCAGGGGGTTCTCCCGATCGCTCTTCCTCCATCTCAGTTCATGGACAGCCGTAACTTCGGATTGACCAAAGCCAGTGGGCAGGATCAGTCTCTGGGTCCAGTTCCTGAGGAGGAGGAATCTGACTGGTCCGAGATGGGAGAGGAGATTCCACGCTTTATGCTGACAGTATCACACACAAGTCCACTGTGGAGACAACCGGAGGGAGACACGGACAAAGATAGTGAGTCAGTGTGCGAGGAAATCATCAGGCCGCAATCTCCGTGCCCGTTACCGGTGCCTCGCCTCCAGTTCACCCTCCACAGTGACAATCTGTGTGATGGCGTGAGAGGTGAGGGCACCTACAGCATCACCACAAGCCCGACTCTTGGCTCCACCATCCTGATCCGCTCAGCGAGCCTAGAAGAAATCCCTCGCCATCACACGCAGAAGGAACTAAGAGGCATGGAAGCCATGATGGACCTCCACCACCACGGGGTCAAATCAGTGGAGGACCTCGACAACGAGATAATTCATCGCTGGAGAGGAAGCAGTGACGAGGATGTTGCTATGGGGAGGTTGGCAGGAAGCAGAATGTCCGAGGCGGAGAGCAGCCTGACGAGCCTGCAGTCGGCCGAGCAGATGCTCCATCACTTTTTGTGTGAACCGCAGCGTGACAGAAGAAAGGGTCAGGGCAGGGCGGCGGCGCCGGTCTGGACAGGAGGCATCCCGGACGAGGTACTGAAAGGGGAGCGAACACAGCTGTGACGGAGGCGTCACTCTGTCTGAGATGATCATTTGACCTTTGATCCAAACAATAAGTCTATAGTTTCATATATTGTATTTATTATGATTGACATGTTGCGTTCCAGATTGGAGTATGTGATCCCTCCTGATCAATCCATGTTTTCTCTCCGCAAATAATCACACATTTAAAAAATAGATTGTTATGTGAGTATTTATGCATGGGAATAAATGTATACACACATTTATACTTAAATATAAAGATATTTAAAATAATTATTATGTTTTCTGTACCATCAGGTCATTTAAAGGTTGATATATATATTTATCATTTCCTTCTGCTATTCAAATTCTGCCAAAACAAAAGATTATTTTTCTGTTTGTATTATTTAATGAAACATTATGTCTTTACATAACCTGTGTGTGTGTGTGTGTGTGTGTGTGTGTGTGTGTGTGTAGCTAGTAAAAACTATGTGTTATCGAATGCTATGTTGTATTAATCTTCTGAACACATGAGTGTCACGTACGTTTGTGTTCTATAACCTAAGAGGAACTAGCGTCATAAATGTGTCATAGAATCGTTCTGTTTTTCTGTCCGACACGGATTTCCTCTGGAAATAATAATGAACCTGCATTAAAACCTGCTTGTAATTTAACACGGTTTCTCAAGCTTGTGTAAATATGATCTATTCTAACTATGCTAACGTCTAATCTAATGAATGCAGTATCATTGAATGGGTTTCAGTTGATGATGATGATGATGATGATGATGATGTATGGAGTAAAACCTGGAAGCGTTTCTGTGCTTTTAGAGATATTCTATAAACTATTTAAGCAAAACGCGTATCAGATCTACTTAAGTCAAGATTTTCACAGGTGGAAGTTGCTCTCTCCACCGTTGTGTACACGTTGTCATGGCGACACCGTCCGTCAAAATGCTCAAGAAAACGGTATTAAGTGAATTATCTTGTTATCAGAAGAATAACTTAGATAGCAGTGAAGTGAATAGATATATCTGATGGGTTTATAATACCATGAAATGCTGAAGAGATGTTTTAAGTTCCTACATGAATCAGACGGCGTAAACTGCTGCTGAGGCAGCTCACGCTCCTCGTGATGTCACTGCCAGCTATGAGGAATAGTCCTGACACAATTTGACCCATAGAATATGAATCATTGTCCAGTAAAACTTCTTTGGAATCATTCTGGTGTTGTTGGAGGTTTTTATCTCATTATTAATGCTAGTCAAAGGTATTCATGTACGTATGTTTATGTTCTATTGTTTCTCTTGTAATAAAACAGTAGTTTGTGTATAATTGATTAAAATAGTCCAAAAAGACATCGCCAATGGTTTTTACGTTTTTACCGATTTATTACATTCGTTATGTTTTCACTCCTGTGTGTTTGTCTGACTGTATGTTTGTCTGTTTGTATGTTTGTCTGATTGTATCTTTGTATGTTTGTCTGACTGTATGTTTGTCTGTTTGTATGTTTGTCTGATTGTATCTTTGTATGT
>VRLP01007988.1:0-18876 GCA_009660295.1 Lophius piscatorius
AAAGGAAAGTTTTAAGTCCTTTTTTAAATGTGTCAGTCGTCTGTGGAGCCCTGAGATGGTCAGGGAGGGCATTCCACAGACGAGGGGCAGCAGAACAGAAGGCCCGATTACCCGTGGTGCTGAGCTTAGTCCGGGGAAGGAGGAGGCGGTATGAGTGGGTAGAACGGAGGGATCGTGTTGAGGTCAGTGGGGTGAGTAGTTCTTTTAGGTAGGGGGGGGCGTTACCATGGATGCACTGGTTCTTCTTCTTCTTCTTCAATAATCCACCTGGATCGGGCTTCAGGTGTGTTTGGCTTTCTGTTTGCGGTAAAAGGACGCAACATCCGGTTATGATGCTTCCCGTCCGCTTGCTCTCATTGGCTGATGCGGGTATTCGGTCGGATGATCGAATCGGATGAAATATCAAATACGTTTGATTACGATCAGGGAGGCTCCGACTCGATCGGGAGCAGTAGAATAATCGTATTGATGCCACACACTTAAGAATTATTTGGACAAATAGTCGTTTGAGATGAGCCTCAAATCGGGCCACGCCCCCCTGACCTTTTTTTGGGAGGGGATGGCGCAAATCAGGCATTATATCGGGTTTCTTTTCCTCTAGTGTTTCGCCGGCATTAGGGAGCGCTAATCAAGTTTTGATTTGTTGACTCTTTGCAGTAAGGATGAAGGTTTATCAGTCAGATTGACCCAGTAGAGCCGATAGCAGATAAGTCCTGCGATCATTAACTCAGGTGACTTTCTTTTCAGCCACAGCGCAGCTGAAACACGTACGCCGCTTTGCACTGATAATAATAGCTGACACGAGAACTGAACCTTTTAACAGTGTTGTTACAATAAACTGAACCCTGTTGCTGCCATCATTACCTCGGCCACATCAGACACCACTTCATTATACTCTATTAATAACAGAAATTATGCAATCATCAGCGTACTTCCTTTCCAAGTTCCGCAAGGTGTGAGCGGGCTAGTGGAGATAACGACTACTAGGCCAGCGGCTGACACTTAACTATTCTTCAAGCTCATTCATCATTTCCTTCTATCCACGCTTGATTGATTTCTCGACATGAAAGACATTCTCCTTGTCAGACGAGGTAGTTGGTCGTCTCCGACTCACGTTGAATGGCGATTCTACGGTTACACTTTGCTTGACAGCATGGCCGCTCCCGTCAATACAGTTGAACCGGTTTATCAGCTTAGCATGCAGCCACACATGGGAGTTCACCGCAATTACTGCCTGTGCAAACGTAACTGGGTTTTCAACAAGGACTGGTAGTTTGAAGGCTTGAGATTGTGTTCAAACCTCAAAAGAATATCGGAAGGCACACGAAAAGGCGATATCTCTGAGATGTTTGTAACGCCTGATGATGCCAGTAAATACAGTTTGTGGGAAATGTGTTATAGACAGACATACTACGCATCATTTTTATGCAAGGGGATCAATAAGCTTCAACATTCTGCAGTCACACTCCTCAGCAGGATGTTAATGACAGCAGAAAACATTCATTCTGGGGAAAAAGGGGCCATTGTGCTCGTGGATAACCGCCCCGACCGTTGGCCGATGCGGCGTCACATCTCGTGCCAAGAGTTTAGCTCAAGCTGCACGTCTGTCCAAGCCCAACTGTGACTGAGCTTCACGCCGACTGAAGGAGGTTTGTGATCATGCACAGCGGTCGCAGCAGAGATATCTGCTCCAGGGTTTACACACCACAAGTGTCCGGGAAAAAGTGCTTTGGATTAAGGAACTTTGTATTCCTGACCAGGAGCTGGGGTGAGGAGTCGGGGCCACATGCCTTGACGGTTTATTACGAAAAGCTCTTCTGACTGGCCAACTGCGTCACATCTAGAAGTGTAATGGTTACGATGTCCAGTCTTGTGCCGACGATCGGAGGTTGAATCTTGTTTGCATGCATCTATAATAAAGTATAAAAATTTAATTTTCATTGCCGTTCACCGATTTTTATAAAATTGGCTGAAACTGATTTTTTTTCTTTTAAGTTTAAAATTCATAATGAGTAATGTATTTTAAGTGATTTTCTTTTGAAGGATGGCAGTGAAGGTACGAGGCTGGTCGGCCTACTGTAATGTTTATGTATTCTGTTGATATACCTGTTGATATTAGTGACCCCTATGTCCTTTAACCAACTGTATGACATTTCAAAGGGAAACTTTGTTCGCCTCGTTCAGTCCGTTATATCTGTTATCTGTTATATGTTGGCTTTGTTCAGGGACTTCAGGACTTGTGGCTGGCTCTGGGCTCCTGCTAGCTTTAGCCACTCTGCTAACCTTAACTTATAACTTGAAGGGTGCACTTCTATTAAAATGTATCAAATTACATATTTTCTGGTTTTGCCACTAGTTGAGGTTATTCCGTCTGCCAAATCCAACTTTAACCCCCGCCTCCATCTTAGTCACTTTTCATTTAAACAAATCAATACAGTAGATCCACCACCTTTCAGTTTAGATATCTAAAGTTATTGTTTTGGGATTGTTGCTAAATATCAGTAACAAACTGGAGTGGAAAAAGGTCTCGGGCTCAGATTGGACATCTCTTACAGCCTTGAACCCGTGTCGACTTCACTTTGAACACGTCGCAGCCGCTCCTGTTTTTCGTAAACATGTTCAAACCAAGTCAAGCAACATGAATTTAGAGCAATTTCCAAATCTCCCACGAGGTTTAGAGGCGTGAGGCCTCGAGCAGGAATTTGCCCCAACAGATAGCTTAATGCTATCGGACTTCCGGGTTTACAATGAAGCGGTTCTGCAGATGTGCAATGTTTATCTTCCATCAGACAGAATGAGGTAATATTCACTGAAACGTCTTTAGTCTCTTTCATGAAGCATCCCTCGATGTCTGGCTCCGATGCGAGGGCCCATTCAGAGAGACTCTGACGGCGCTGCTGCCTCAGCTGGCAGTGCTGCCAACATTCCCGTCATAAATCCTTTGCGCTCCCAGTTACTACTGGTCTTATTCATTAGAGCTGGCTGACAGCGACGCATTCTTCAGAAAATTGCATTGTGGTACGTATGAAGGTGTAGGCGTCGCAGGTACTACTGTGTGAATTTTAATGACTGATCTATTGTTGTGGGCGGGATCAACGCTCCACCGGACTGAAAGAAGATTCTAGGGTGTTCATAAAGGACAGGTAATGGCGTTACTACGATTCACGATCAACGACACTGGAGGGAAACCCTGATGTCTGTTTACCTCCAAAGGTGTCTTAAGGTGAGAAGGCTGGTGTACGTGACATCCACCCCTATCTGCCATAATCATCATGTTCTTCACCTCTACTTCTTCACCCTCACCTCCTCCTGCCTCCCTTTCATTCACACACATGTATTCTGTCTTCATTCCTCTTCTCTCTAGCACATACCTCCACCTCTCCAGGTTCTCCTCCACCTGCTCCCTGCTCTCACTACAGATCACAATGTCCTCCACCAACATCAGAGTCCACGGAGACTCCTGCTGACCTCCTCTGTCAGTCTGTCCATCACCACAGCAAACAAGAAGGGGCTCAGCGCCCATCCTTGGTGCAGTCCCACCTCCACCTTGGACCCATCCGTCACTCCTCCTGCTCACCTCACCGCTGTCACACTGCTCTCACACACATCCCGGACCACTAACACACTTCCTGATGCAATCCCACTTTTCCTCCCTCGACACTCTGTCTTACATTTTTCCCCTTGTTAACAGCAGTGTACTAGCTAGCCCCCAAAAGAACCAAATGCTATAGGGTTGCTGGGCAACACCCGCCGCTCCTCCAGGAGGTCTCTCATTGGCTGATGTAATACTTCTGGGAAAGTACTGATCTCATCATCCCATTTTTAACTCCTGAATGTCAGACATATAGGAAAGCGTCTCATTATCAGTTTGAGCTCCGAGGGATCTGAAGACGATCGGTGTGTTCTTGTCTAATATCAATAACACGGGTTGAATGATGTTTGGTCACAGCTTGTGCAATGCCTTCAATCATGTACGAATAATAACTCTTCCGTGTCAGTGACAATAAGAGGCCGAATGTTTGCTCAGGAAAACAAACTCGGGTTAAAGTTAAGCTACAAAGACGTAGCCAAAGTTTTCTTTGTGTGAAGTGACTCCATTAAAATAAATATCACAATATTCATTTATTTATCTAATTCAGGCTGTCATTTAGACTTTAAACTTGAATTCAAGGTATTTGGACTCCTCTGCACTAAAACGACACGATCCCTGCTTCACGGAAAACTGTCCAGTGACGATTTTTGAAGAGCTATTCATAATTAAACAAAAATGAACAACGCTGCTAATAATATTTTACCACTTTAGTTCATAAGAGCAGCATTATGGTAGAGCTCCTTAACTTTAAACTAGATATACTACATTAAAACAGGATATATATTGTTTTTGTCAAACTCCTTGAGACGTCAGAGTGACAGCAACTAGGGAATCAATTTTCTTCTAGCCTCAGCAGCGTGAAGGAGACGTCCTAGGGTTCGACCGAGGATCCAGACCGGTTATCTCTAGTGCCGCTCGACTCGTCAACAAGCATCTACTGACCTGAGCATTCGGCGTCATTCAGTGGCGAAGCCAGGCGCCACCAGCCCAGTGGGAACATGATGGTTTTAAACCGAATGACGGTAGTTTGTAGAGCGAAGAAAGGTTTGACACCATCAGGATCCCTCCTCAGGGGTTTGATGCATCGCCTGTTACTGAACTGATCATGATTGAGGTCCTGGCGATATGATCTTTTATAATTTAGGATAAAACGGCAACCCCCAAAACAGTAGCGATACAAAAACAGTTGCAGCCTACATCACGGAGAATCTCAGGCGAGCCTTAAAACAAAAACAATAATCTGGAAAGTACTTCGCCGTGGCACAAAAGTACCCGAGGTGAGGTCCTGACGTACCGTCGGAAAAACGTAATCTTCTCTAGGATATGCAAAAACTTAAGTCTGTGTATAATTTCGTAAGAATCCTGTTGTTTTTAAAGAGTTTTTGCAAAAACCCTCCAAAAGTTTGCGTTCTCGCAATGAATCATCATTATGTCACGTCTCCAAAATCAAATCATCTTTAGGACATGCAAAAACCTACCTCGGGGTAACATGCAAACAAACAGACAGAGAAACAAACAAACGTAAAAGTATAACTTCCTTTTTGGATATTTGCTCATTCTATCCTTAAACCTTAAATTTGCACAGGAGTAAAACTCCCTGGAGGTAAATCATCTTTTTGTTTCCTCTGAAAGCCTTTTCTCTCTTTCCAGGTCAAATTATAGCAGCTGCTGTGGATATAATGAAATACCGTTTCTGCAGCCAGGTTGGGTTCTAAATATCGATGATCGGTGTGTCCTACGATTCACGTTAGATAGCCGCTTCATCGACGCACGATATGAGGGCTCCACCGCCAAGAAGTGTCACAGTAGGGGGTTTGGTGTGAACCCGTGTCCCAGGTGCTCGTAACCCACCTCCGCGGAGGTGTCTACAGGAAACATGGGGGGGTTGGATGCCCAGTGAGTATTGCGGCTGAGATCAGCACCTTAGGAAAGGGGGCCACTTTACCACGCCTGGGGTTAAGAGCTTCAGAGGGTGGGCTCACGTTTAGGGACAGGGATGAGCTGGATTAGAGGGTCGGAAGGCGATGCCCGCCTATCTGACCTCGAGAACTCCCGCCTGCCCAAGGCGGGCATCAATCGTCGACGACAGCTGACCCGGTTCCACCATCAGAACCGGTGTCACCCGGTTCCCTCACATGATGTCAAGAGCCTTGACATCATGTGAGGGGGGGGGAAATGTCAATGCATTCAAGTAAAATAAAGACTGGGGATAATGTGGAGAGACCACATGGGCCGTCACATGTGAACGTGAGCACATGCCGGCATATGAAGGGTCCAACAACCTTTACCACATGTAGGTTCTCCAATATCACAATCGGGTCTAGAGTGACAGCAAGGCTGCAGGTCCAAACCTCAGTAGAGCTGACGGGTGAGAACGTATTGGACTGGGATGAAGAACGTTGCACAACTTGGCAGGACTAAACCGAAGCTCAAGCTTTCTCCGGGTTATAGGTTTTATGTTCCCGTAGTTGAGGAAAGAAGATTGTGGCCATGAGCTTCAGTTGGAATCAGCTGAACCTGACTTAAGGAAGTGGTTTTGTAGAGGAAGTCTTTAAAAACCCGATGCCAGGTTAGTTTAAGTCACGGCTATTGTCTGCATGTCAAACTGAAGAACGCAGAACTGGGACAAAAATTCTCCGTAGCAGCATTTTCCCCTCTGCAGTATTCCAGAAACAACCTGGCACCGTCACAGAGGGACTTCCTCGAACAGTGAAGCAGCAATGGTGGAAAACAAATCAAAACAAATCTTGTTTTGTCCGTATGCGAACAAACCCAGCAGATGTCTTAAAGCCTTTGATCAAGAGTGCGTGACAGAACTACTCTAGTTTACAATCTGACAGAAGGCAAGTTGATTCCTGATGGCACAACTTCGCTCTGAATAATTGATCAGATACTTCAGAATGATCTAACGGGGACCTCAGACCGTTTAAACCTGAAGGTCTGACACTAAACAGACTCTGGGGGGAATCATTCACACAATGACTGACTAACACAACTACCAATAAGAGCTGAACGTATAGATTCATCAAATGTTTTCATCTGCCGTGACAAAGACTGTGTGCCTATAAGGAAGACATTAAAGACCTCACTTTCCTCTTCAATGTTCTCACATCCGCTTTTACCACCGCAGTGTTGGACAACGGTTCCTCAACACTCAGATTAATGCGGGGAATCCACCGAACAATGCTGAACAAATAAACTGTCTGCGATATAAAGCCTAAACTCACTGATATGTTTGAAAGATTAAAGCTCAGAGGCAGGAAGACGTTTGTTTCCTAGCAACATGCTATGAAGACAGAAACAAGCTGCCTTGATCATTTGTGCCATCCTGTTTACCGAAACCTCTTAAAAACCACACACACAAAAAAGAGGCGCAGGCGTGTCTGGACTCAGATTAACTAGCAGGACATGGACAGTAAGATAGCTGCTTATGACTGTTTAGAGTTAACATGATAGCTAGCACCATTCTAACAGCTGAGAACCTTTATTTTCTAATTCCTTACATTTTTGCAGTTGCTTCCAGCCCCAAAACTTCACTTCCTACTTCATGACTACTTGGTTTTTATTGCCATGTTGCCACGGCAACTCAAGGCGTTCAGTAGTCCGTTTGCGCAAGTGAAGTGAGAGAAAAGGCGCCGACCTCAGGGAATTAAGAACGACCAACCAAAATGTCCGACACGTCAGGAATTCATCTGATCATCAGCCGGTCCAAATTGTGGGGTCTCTGCCCAGTTTGAGGACCATCGACCTGCAACAACCTCATAGAAGACATTCCATCTCTGGTGAAATCACACGCCACCTTATTTTCAGTCGTACCTTCTGTGGACTCACCTTTAAAGGAGACCACAAAGAGTCGGACGCTTAAAGTCTGCGCCTTTAAAACTATCACAGCCAAAGAGCAAGAATCTGAATCCTTGAATAAAAGGTAAGTTTTCTTCTTGGTTTAATCTCTCGTTTAAGGAGTTTTGTTTGTTTTTCAAATCAGACAGAAGTTCTTTTGCTTTCTGTTCAACCCTT
This sequence comes from Lophius piscatorius, assembly GCA_009660295.1. Classification (NCBI taxonomy): domain Eukaryota; kingdom Metazoa; phylum Chordata; class Actinopteri; order Lophiiformes; family Lophiidae; genus Lophius; species Lophius piscatorius. The sequence continues at coordinate 7,610 of VRLP01007988.1, forward strand.
AAGGATTAGAATAACCTGGATGAGTAAGGTACCGCCCCTTGAACAATCCATAACTTTTTCATTTGTGATCAGGATCAAGTGTGGATGAGGTTAATTATAAGGTTTAAGCCTTTTGACTTAATGGTTAACAAGCTTCGACAAAAGAAGACATGACCGTGTGCTAAAATCTACTGCATCAAAGAATCAAAGTCTGGATCCAGTTCATATCCTGGATCAGCTGATCCAGGCGGCTTAAATTTAAGGAGTTGGCCGAGAATTTGCCAGCCTAAAATGACAAATTACATCAGTGAAGACTCTCAGCTGATAACGAGCCGTAGATAAAAATTATGTTTCAGATTCAGTCGGGTTTCAATTTGACGCAGCTCCAAATGTTACCGGGCTACAAGAAGATGAAAAACAGGAGCAGGTTTTGGGGTTCCAGGAGTCGTTTAAGGGTGAACTGATCATAAGGACTACAGAGTTTAAGTTCAGTGACGTAATGGAAGAACTGAGTTACCTTAGAGGAAGTTAAGCCTTAGAAGAATTCATTTAATGTTTTGTCTGTTAGCAGGATTAGATAACAAAAATATCTTCAGGTACTGTTATAAACTTGTTTTTGTTTGTTTTATGGGGGTGTTTGGAATGAACCATTGATTTAGGAACTGAACTGGTCAATTTTGTTTTGCTTTCGTTAGCGATGCTATTTGGTCCCCCGTCATCATTTCCGTCTATTATGCATAAATACTGTAGATGAAAAAAAGGATAGAAAGGTTGAAGCATGTAGAAAATACGAAAACATTACATTCTGGAGTGTATCTGGATAAAGGGGCGGAGTCAGGAATTCCTTCCACTTGTTGAAAGTATGTAAAATAATGGTTTACGTTGTGTCTGTTAAGTACAACAAAAAAAAAATCTATTCAATTCTTGCCCTCCCTCTAATGGAGGTGGAATGTGAGCTTGTAGAGGCCGGGTTGGTAAGACGGGCCTGAGCAGGATGGAGTCTGAGGAAATTCTGGTGGGGAACCAACAGTCAACAAATCAGAACATGATTCATATCTGGAAGGAATCAGCATCAGATCAGACACTTTCACAACTCCCCAGGAGCCTGAGTCGTAAAAACCGGCACACAATCATCGCCTTTCCAAGCTGGGACCACCAGGCAGCACCAGGACGTGCGTGGTCCACCAGTCGGGGGTCACCAAATAGCACTTTATGCTGATGACGTCTTGTTGTTTTTAATAAAACCTGAAATATCTGTACCGTCTTTCTGTCTATCATTCATGAGTTTAGTTCTTTCTCAGGCTACAAAACTAATGTAGGAAAGTCTGGGGTCTTACCATTAGGCGGTCTAGCTGGCGGTCTTTACTTAAAAGCTGCCTTTTCAAACGGCCCCCCGTCAGATTCACCCATCTCGTGTTGAAAGTGGCACTAGACTAGAGCGTCTTTAACTCAGTGGGTAGAACAGTGGTCCCCCTACCAGACCCTGGGTTAGAGCCCCGCCCCTGACGCATCATGTCGGGGGTCCTTGTACAAGATCCTGAAACCTCAGCTCCTCGGGCGCTTCTCAGGCTCCGCCCACTGTTGCCTCAGGGATGGGTTTGTAGCAGAGATAACTTTCACGTTTGTACTGTATTCATGTAAGATGTGATAAATAAAGGAACGGTTATTATTATTATTGGACCGATAAGAACTACAGATGCCAAACTAAAAGAAAGAAATATTTGTTTATCCCTAATGAGGCGCTTAAGTTTAATCAAAGGACCATCTTCTCCTGGCGTTTATATCCTTTACAGAAGCTCACGGTTCCATACGAATGTTTCTAATGATAAAGGAAAGAGTGTCCTTCAGATTTATTCTGCTTGGCAAGAAACGGAGACGGAATAAAGATCAGACACTTTCTGCAAAGCTGCATTATTGATGAAGCGGGAGAAAAAAAGTAAATCAGGTCATGATCTGTCAAATCTTATATTCCAGAAACCGTTAGCTGTGGTACGTCGATGTTTTCATACAAATCTAGCGTTAAAGAAATGTGAAAAAAGCAAAAACTATGTAGATCGTGGGCCTGACTGGAAGAACAAAGTTAAAGTTGTGAGACCAGAAAAATACGGGAGAAAATAAACTAATAGTAATTTAAAGAAGTAGAATACGTTTAGAGGACAGGGGGGCTCAGATTTAAAAACAGCTGATACAATTAACAATAATGTGGATTTTTAAGCATCTTTTTAACTTTCTATCTCAAAGTCTTTCTCCCACGCATCGTCATCAGGGGAAACTGAAGGACGTCTGGGTTTGAAGGTGGAGCAACAAATGGTTCTGGAAATAAGAAACGCTGAAAACTCTTCGCGATAGTAGATCTTTAAATATCTTAAAACCCCACTGGGGGTGTGAAACCTAACGAGGGAACCGTGATCCACTCTTTCCCGGCGCGTCACTGCTATTCCACGCAGGAACACCCGGATGTGTTCCCGGGGAAAAAACACAGACAACATTTAGGCACAGGGGAGAAAACACGCAGACACAATGACGGCTGTGGATCCCGTGATTCTCATTCCACGCAGCTGCCTCGCACCATTAGCAGCCTCCACTCATCGTCCATTAGCTCAGTGGGCGACGTTCACGGCCAACCGCGTCTGACGCGATCTGCGGGAGCGCGTGAAAAAGTGGAACCTCCGCCACGGATCCCGTGGATTCACTACACACACATCCACGACTCTCGGCACACACGTCTAACATTAGTCCCAACATCTGCGTGGATCTTGGTGCATCTCTTCCTGCACGTTCAGGTCTGTCGCGCCACCAGTTGGCGCCTTCAGCCCCGACAAACGGCGGCTCGGCTCGGTTCACGCGGGTGCGTGGACGTCGTTAAAAAAAGAGCGAACGTACCTGATATGTCGATGTTTTTCCACGGCTCTTCAACTTGGGAGCGTGTCTGAGCAGCAGCGTGTACCGACAGCCGCGAGAGAGTAGAGGTGGAGGCTCAGCAGGAAGCCAGCAGCCTGGGCGGACGGGTGAAGCAGCGTGACGTCAGAGGGACAGCGGTTCCCGTCACAGAGAGGATCTCCAGAGAGAGGTCTCACTCCTCAGTGGTTCCGAGGGGATGAATCCACAGAGTGGGCTCAAAGATCTCCTCTATCTAATATATATCCTAGAATCAGTTCCAGAACATCCCCGCTGCTCAGATAATGACAAGTTTAAGCCACGTGTAAAAGAGGATTAACTAATATCCACCCGTGTAAATTAAAAGTTTAAGTCAATATTTCTCACTACAGTTTGATTCAGTACTTTGGTTTCGCTTATTGTCTTTAAGGATGTCCAGAAAGCACATAAAGTGAAGCCGGATTTTTCTTTATCGCCCCCTGGCGGCTGGTTGCGGTTTCGCTCCTAAGCCCCGCCCCCTCGATGTTAACAGATGGGACTGTTGGAATAAATAGAAATAGATTCTTCATCATCAGCAGCGTAGTAGAAAGAACAGTTGTTTCACAGCACGAGATCTTCTTCTCTCCCTGTGAGGAGTTTGAAGGTCCTGTATCCCACAGGTTTACTTATATTTATATATAAAGTATAAATATCTGTATATATATTTATATACACATATGTATATATTTGATATGAATGTACGTTTACACATATATATGTTTATATGTGTATATTTATACCGTAAATATATATGTCCAATACATTTATCTAAATATATACATATATGTGTGTATATAAACAATTTTAAAAAATGTATAGAGATTTATTTTTTTACTTTTGCCGTCCAAAATCATGATTTTTTTTTAAGTAATATAAACTTAACTGCGAATTATGTTACTGGCAGTTCAAAGGATATATTCAAAGATAATTAGAACTCTACAGTTATGAGAATTTGAAATTGTTTGCTGAAATTAATCGATTGGATTAATTTGCCAAAACGGGAAAAAAAAGGGGAATTTATTAAAAACAAAAATGTTACCTGTTTACCTGCTTCCTTTTGTTGTGATGAAGTTTGATTGATGTCAACTTTTTGTGAATAATTTAAACCGCCGCTTCAAAAATGTTAAATTTATATTTCCAACCCTTGAGTCTACAAATTTAAATTTTTGACAAAGTATAAAAGTAAAGTTTAAAACTAATCAAACAATTAGATTAATAGTAATTTTACATTTATTTAAAAAACACATAATGAGTTAATTTCTAATATTTTAGAACAGATATAATTGTTTACTCATTTAGTTTTACAGTGCAGAATAAACGGACGAGGTAAAAGCTGCGAGTATCTTTTATTTATAATTAATTTATACAGTTTTTCTGTAAAAACAACCAAACAAAAACAAAAACACTGAGCAAGAACCCAAACGGTTAAACTTTAAGTCACTTTGTTTCCAACAAGAGAAGAAGATCTGGATCCGTCTGGTTCTGGTTCTTCTAATCAGACAGAAAAGTCACACAACTCTGCCCTCTAGTGGTCACAGCTGTGTTCTGTCTGCAGCCAATAACAGCTCCTCGTGGGGAACCAATCAGTGGGTCTGAAAATACCACAACGCTGCCTATCCGGGCCCTCAGTCAGAACCAAGAACACGTCTGTCATTTACTTCTGCTACAGAACCGGTCATAAATAAAAACTCAGTGAAGAAGTTTTTTCCTGCAGCCAGAACTTCCTCTTCCTTTCACAAACTCATGATCAGCAGCCCTCCTTTGGTCGGTGCTGGTCCAACTCCCTGAGACGGGTTCTACTCTTCACAGATGGATCTCCTTCTGCGCGAGGAAATAAAAAAGAAAGGAAGAATAAAAAGTCATTTTAAAGGTTTATTCCGTAAGATATGTCAGGTGTTATATTATCTTAGGGGGTCCTCACCCGTGAGGCCGGCACTGGAGGCCTTCGGCGCAGGGGCAGTGGTCTCGGGGACCCTCCTGGTCCCAGGCCAGCATGTCCATCAGGAGGTTGGGGTGGCTCCAGCAGGACTCCCCCTGGGCCGGGTTGGGATTACAGACTGGAAACAGGAATTCTGGAGGAACCGGCAGAAGGAAAATAATGGAACCGGATCGGCTGCCGAGCCCAAACTATGAAAACTAGGAAAGCCACGTCAGACGGTCGGATATTAAAGGAACATTTCACCCAAAACTGAATCTTAACCCTTGATTTCCTGTCCGGCGCGCTGATGGAAAGTCTGGAAAGTTCTCAAACTCTTTATTCAAATAATAATTAATTATTTGAACGAACCTCCGATCAGCACAAAACATTTTTAAATGTCTTTTTTAACTATAAAAACGTAAAACGATGCTGTTCCACCGACACACGCCTCATTTCTAATTCTTAAATCATCACATGATAACTTTTATTTTTTATTTTATTATCCTGCTTTAAGAATTAAACTGTATTTTAGTTACGGTGTTCTGGTTTTTACGGTGGTTCTTTAAACGCTGCACATGTCGTCTAACTGATGAAGACGTTGAGTTTTCTCTGTTTGCGTGTGTTTTCTCAAGCAGCGGCGGGTTTGCTCCTGAGGGCCACCGTAGTTTTCCGTTGTGCCTGACTGAATGTTTGATTCTGGGGTGAACTGTTCCTTTAAGACTCAGAGATCGTCGCCCGTGTTTTCCTTCAGTTCCGCTTTAACCTTTAATCAAAAACAGGGAGATGTGAGAAAGTTTAAAACCGAACATTCAGTCTCATCCTCTCGCTGCTGCTGAACTCCGGCGCCCCGTGACATCACCGTTATCTCGCTCGACAGGGATGGAGGGTGTGGCGGCGCCGACCCGACGGAAAACACACGTGGCCTTAATCAGAACTTAATTAAAAACACGAGAGATTCTTAAACTCTAGCGTTACTTTAAAGGATGTGTGAGGAGAAGACTGATCGAAATAAGAATAATGAAATACTTTATTTTAACCGTTGGGATTGTTCTGAAAGATCTATCTCTGATTTTAGGAGAAAATATCCGGAGCTGGAATCCGACTCAAAGGGTAGAGCCTAAGCCCGGCTTGAAATGTTCTGGATCCACTCATGCCGAGCCCAGTGCGACATAAACGCACAGAACCGGACGTGGAACCCGGGTCCTGCTGTGGGTGCGGTGTCGTTAACAGGTTGGGTCGGGTTTGGTTTTCTGGGCGGGGTTTAACGCTCACCTCTTTGGAAAGCACAGCAGAGGTCCTGCCGGCAGTCGCTCTGACCCTGACAGATGGTTCCCTCCGACCCGGCGGCGGCGTTGACGGTACACTGACCCCACACACACATCCGATCGGAGCAGCACTCCTCGTCTTTGGTGCAGGGCTGAGTGGAGACACAGGTTCAGAGAGACAAACCAGAACCACGGTCCCGCCAGACGTTACACAAGAACTCTTTGTCCCTTTTGAACGAAAGCAGCGAGTGAGCAGAGAGAGAGTCCGCACCATATCAGTCGGTATGCAGGGGAGGCAGCGGGAGCTCCCGATCTCAAAGAGGCAGTATCTGGGGTCACCGCAGTCCTCGTCCACCATACACTCCTGGGTCAGGAGACAAGAGAACCGTCGGTACCAGTGCACAGAAATAAGTCCACCAGCATCATCTCGACCCGGTCGTGGTTCTGATGGCTGTGCTTTATTTTAAAGGGTTAATCAGAGGATTTAGTCATACAGTAGGAATCAGAAAATATCCCCAAATAATATATTTCTGTGTGTGAGTGTGTGTGTGTGTGTGTGAGAGTGTGTGAGTGTGTGTGAGAGTGTGTGTATGTGTGTGTGTGTGAGAGTGTGTGAGTGTGTGTGAGAGTGTGTGTATGTGTGTGTGTGAGAGTGTGTGAGAGTGTGTGTATGTGTGTGAGTGTGTGTGTGTGTGTGTGTGTGTGAGAGTGTGTGAGAGTGTGTGAGAGTGTGTGAGTGTGTGTGTGTATGTGTGTGTGTGTGTGTGTGTACGTGTGTGTATTTGTGTGTACGTGTGTGTATTTGTGTGTACGTGTGTGTATTTGTGTGTACGTGTGTGTATTTGTGTGTATTTGTGTGTATTTGTGTGTACGTGTGTGTTCGTGTGTGTACTTGTGTGTACGTGTGTATTTGTGTGTATTTGTGTGTACGTGTGTGTATTTGTGTGTACGTGTGTGTACGTGTGTGTATTTGTGTGTATTTGTGTGTATTTGTGTGTACGTGTGTGTACGTGTGTGTATTTGTGTGTATTTGTGTGTACCTGTGTGTATTTGTGTGTATTTGTGTGTACGTGTGTGTATTTGTGTGTATTTGTGTGTACGTGTGTGTACGTGTGTGTATTTGTGTGTATTTGTGTGAACTTGTGTGTATTTGTGTGTATTTGTGTGTACTTGTGTGTACGTGTGTGTATTTGTGTGTATTTGTGTGTACGTGTGTGTACGTGTGTGTATTTGTGTGTACGTGTGTGTATTTGTGTGTACGTGTGTGTATTTGTGTGTACGTGTGTGTACTTGTGTGTATTTGTGTGTATTTGTGTGTATGTGTGTGTATTTGTGTGTATTTGTGTGTACTTGTGTGTATTTGTGTGTATTGGTGTAGGGGGGTCCTGACTCCTAGTGTGTCTCCTCCCTGATTCAGTTTTCTGGCGTCTGAACCTTCTTCTTATTTTGATGTAAGTTTGACTTTTGTTTGTTGAGTTCTATCTCTTCTTTGGACGGATCTGTTGTTGTTGTTGTTGTTGTTGTTGTTGTTGTTGTTTTTGTTTCACCTCCTGAGTTTCTGCATCGTCCCTCCGACTCTCTTTGATCTTTATTTTAAACCGAATAAAACAAATCTGTCTCCTAGTCAAATCATTTTAAAACTTTTGTTTTAACAGCTCAGTGGATCCGCAGACAAGGGTTCAAGTCCCAGTCCAAGAGGGCGGTGCAGGAGTCCAGTCCGGACCCTTAGGCCCGGTCCTTAATGTCACCGGCCGACCCGGAAAGAAGAAGTTGCTTCTGCTTTGATCTTCTGTTGATATAGTTCCAGACCATTTAAGAACCCGACCCAGAACATGATTTTATCAGAACCCACTCAGCTGGACTCCATGATGTGTCACTGCTGGGTCTCTGAAGAGTTCTATGTGGATGATGGATTCTGAGGTTCTGGTTCTGCCTGCCGACAATCCATCTCCATAAAAAAGAGAAACTGAAAAGTGAATATTTACATTCCTCTGTCAGACCTAACAGAACTCTGGTACCGAGCGTCCGGCACAGATCAGAACCTCTGCTGTCCTGTAGTTTAGATAAACACAAAGACGTTTTAATGTAGGAGTCCCAGAACAGCCAACAGGGACACTGAATACTGGGTCATGTGGACTTCCTGTCGTTATAAACTTCAAAGGGGAATTCAACGTTCACTTAAAAGTTCTTTCATGTGTTCAAAGAAAAACAGAATAAATGCAGCCGCTTTTACGTTTTTTACTTCAACTTTGTTTTGCTGAGATTATCGGAAATCAGAATAGAAACAATTCCCAATACGGGAAAAATACGCCGGAGCAGAACCGGTATCTGCCCGACCCGTTCAAAAGAGTCTCGCCGGAAATATCGTGGAAAATATGTGAAGACGGGCTTTTTGCCTCCGTCGTCCTCTTAGTATGTAAATATTTTCACAAATGGAAATATTACGTCGTTATTGAGCGTCTGCCTCATTTCTCATAGAAACACTGGAAACTACAGATACGGGCCAAACTACCCGTATCTCTCTCTCTCTCTCTCTCTCTCCCTCTCTCTCCCTCTCTCTCTCTCTCTCTCGCTCCCTCTCTCTCCCTCTCTCTCTTGCCCTCTCTCTCTCTCCCTCTCTCTCTCCCTCTCTCTCGCCCTCTTTCCCTCCATCTCTCTCTTACTCCCCCTCTCTCTCTCTCCCTCTCTCTCTTGCCCTCTCTCTCCCTCCCTCTCTTTCCCTCTCTCTCTCGCCCTCCCTCTTTCTCTCTCTCTCTCCCTCTCTCCCTCTCTCTCTCCCTCTTTCCCTCCATCTCTCTCTTACTCCCCCTCTCTCTCTCTCTCGCTCCCTCTCTCTCCCTCTCTCTCTTGCCCTCCCTACCTCTCTCTCTCCCTCTCTCTCTCCCTCTCTCTCGCCCCCTCTCCTCCTCAGCCATCAGCCTATGAGGTCATGATGTTCCAGCATTTTTTCCCACTGAAGTTCTTTCTTCTCTTGTTTGAACTCCTTTTTTCCTCAGAACTTGTTTTTGTGGGGTTTGTTTATTTTACTTGTTGATGACCCGTGTTCTGAAACATTCTGTCTGTTTAGTGATTTCACCTCCGCCTGCCATCTTGGACTTTGTTTGCGTGTTTGGACCACTTCAAGGTTCTGAGGCCTGTCTACTTCCTGGATTCAGACTTTAACACTAAAACTCTCAACTACCGCTGAGAAAAAAACAAGTTTATTCCGGTTTGTTAATAAAACACTTCTTTCCAACTGTAAACTAAGTAAAGAAAGTCTTGAGTTAATTCATTAATACTAGAACACTTACAACATAACGTGTTCTTGGAAGTCCTTGGATTAACCCTTTAAAAACATTTAGAGTTTTTCTATTTCTTATTGATAAATGTGACTGAACTGTTTATAATTCCATGTCGGCATGTTTCTGAATAAGAGTAAGGGTCCGAGGACGGAGCCCTGAGGGACACCATGGAGATAGTTTGTTAAAAACACGCTTTACCAAAAAAGACTCTTTTCCGTGAAAGACAAAACTTTGTTGGTATATATTGTATCCGTCTGTTTAAAAACATGCTTGGCCAAAGGATTTGTCATTTTATGGTAAATTTAGAGTGTCTGATACAACAAACTAATAAAGAACCAAAGAACGTCCCCAAAATGAAATATTTAAAGAAATAGGAAGAAATCTTCTTTTTTTTTTTTTACTTTTTTTTTTCTTGGTGAGGTCATCAAAGGGTTAATATATATACAAACGTGTATTTATATATATATATACATATAAAAAGATATATATAAATACATTTTTTGTATATATATATATATATATATATATATATATATATATATATATATATACTTTGTTTTTAACTTGAGGTATCTCATATATATTTCGTATATATACATATATATTAAATTTACATTTATATAAATATAATATGTATATAAATATAATATGTATATAAATATAATATGTATATAAATATAATATGTATATAAATATAATATGTATATATATTCCGGACAGAACGTTTGAGGCTGTTTTCCGGTTCTGAGTGGACTTAATTCTGCTGTGTCTGTTTGTGGAGGGACCAGTTCTACACAGTTCTCCCTTCAGAGGAGCAGAACCTACCCAGCAGAACTTGCTTCCTCTGCAGTTTTTCCCCCTGCAGCGGTTCTATTAACCGCTTTCTGTCCGGCTGCCAGGAAAGATCAAAACCACCGTTTAAACTCAACTGGCAAAACAGGCAGGAGTAATTACCTCCATCCGGGCCGACCCGTCCTCGGAGAAAAGTATGAAAAGTATATGCTGGGTCCGTTTACTGGATGACCTCATCTTTTTTTATATACAACCCGAGACCCGACGGCCACGGCGTCGGTAAGAACCGTCTGTCTCCTTCTGGGAAACACGTTTTTATTATTCCGACGGCTGAGGGACCTTACGCTTGAATGATCGCCGAGGTGATAGAACCCAGTAAACCCAATAAAGAGTCGAGCAGAACCATCCGTGTTTTTAAAGTCTGCAGCGTTACTCTGGAAGGAGAAAACATTTGGGCCGGTCGGATTCTGGTGTTTCTTCCTGAGAGACAGACACGTGTTTCCAGAGCAGCTGTTTCCTGCATGATGAAAGTCCAGGCCCACCGCATCACGCCAGAACCTCTGCAGAAACCCAGTCACCAGGAAAACAACCCGCTATCTTTAATTTAAATTATTCACAGAACTCTAACCTTTTACTCAAGTCACACCTTTAAAAGAAAGATTGAATTACCGACATGAAACTAAGAGATTTCTCTGACACGTTTGGAGATCCTGAGGTCAAAGGTCACTGAAGAACATCTCCACTCCTGTTTTATATTTCTACCTTCACCTGTGTGAGCAGGAGCTCTGAAGTGGTGAACAGGTACTTCCTGTTTGACTGGGGTATAAATATGAGGTGACACAGGCCTGATTCTCTCTGAGGTTCTTCATCATGATGAAGACCAGAGAACACAGCAATGAGGAGCAAAGAAAAGTTGTAGAGCTGCACAAATCTGACAATGGAGACAAGAACATCTCTCAGCAGTTCAAAGGTCAGTTTGAACAGTTAGATCAATAATGAAGAAGTTTAAAGACACTGGAGATGTTAGACATCCGCCTGGAAGAGGACGTGTCTGCAAACTGACCCCACACACTGTGAGGAGGATGGTTGGACTGGATAAAGACTCTCCAAGGATCA
>VRLP01007989.1:0-18876 GCA_009660295.1 Lophius piscatorius
GTGTGTGTGTGTGTGTGTGTGTGTGTGTGTGTGTGTGTGTGTGTGTGTGTGTGTGTGTGTGTGTGTGTGTGTGTGTGTGTGTGTGTGTGTGTGTGTGTGAGTGAGTGAGTGAGTGAGTGAGTGAGTGAGTGTGTGTGTGTGTGAATGAGTGTGTGTGTGATGAGTGTGTGTGTGTGAGTGTGTGTGTGTGAGTGTGTGTGTGAAGGATGTTTGGTTCAGTGCTGTGCAGAACCCTAGAGTGGACTATGATCCTCCTCCTCCTCCTCCTCCTCCGGAGCTGGTTACCTTGCTGGACTTTGATGTCGGACAGCGCTTTAAGACACGCCCTCTTTCTCTCCTCCCCCTTGGGAACTGGCCTGAAACATTAAAATGAGGTTGAAGAGGATGACAAAGTCGGCCTTGTCTGCTGATGATGGCTGATGTGTGGGAGAGGAGCTCACTTGATGATGGCGGACACGTTGGTGATCTTGTTGAAGAAGTCAAACTCTCTCTGGTAGAAGTCTTTGGCTGGACCCGACAGAGAACCCGTGATCTCCTCCACCATCTGCTCCAGCAGCTCCCCGATGTCAGCTGCAACGTGACAGGGATCACATCCCATCATTCCATAAGAGTGTTCAACCTGTCGTCCCACACAGAGAGGGCATAATCCCAAAAGTCCCCAATCCCCTGCGTTGTACTCCTCCAGTTAAACGTCACAATGTCCGATAAACATGGTTTTTCATAAAAAACTGCCCCCAGTGAGTAAAATACACCAACACTATAAGAGTAAGACATGATGAACACCAGATAGACCTCCTCCAGTCGAGCCACCAGCACCAAGTGATGACTAAATCGGCTCGTCGACTGGGTCAGACATCTCCAGAACTGCAGGTCTTTTTGGGTGTTCTGGTCTGAAGAGGTTAGAACCTACAAATGGGGTCTCAGGAAGGACAAGTGGAAAACCTACCGGGTTTAGGTTTTACCACGGCGTCCGTACTCACGGTCTTTCTGGTGTCCCTCCTCGTCCAGGAAGATGTTGGTCTTCATGTTCCAGATGAACTGGTGGGCGAGGAGCTGGGAGGTCTGGGCCGCCCACAGGATGTACTCCCTCACGTAACCCATCTGAGCCGGACCAGAATATCAGAGTCGGTTACTGCTGCTTTGTGAAGGACGACTAAAACATCATCAGTCTGTCGGCTGATGTTTAGTAACAGAGTAAAAACACGGAGGTCAACAGTTTCACATCCTGACGGCATCCAGATCCATCACCTTCAAGAAGGTGGGAGTAGAACCAATCCTGCTCACCTTATCGTAACGGAGAGCCTGAACAATCTGAGGAATGTAGAACAAGATGGCATCCTGAGAAGAAAAGAAAAGAAATATGATATTAAAGGGACTACGTGTGAAAAACGGCACCGGAGAAACCACCAGCTGCCGGTCCCTGGACTGGACCGGACCGGTGCTGAAGTGAACACCAACTGAGGTCAGGTTGGACTGTGATAATAGGGGGTCACCACAGGAAACAGGTCCCAGTTCAACCAGACCCCCCAGTTATCACGGCGGGGTCAGCACACAGCCTCAGACGCCAGCGGACGACAGGACGACAGTCTATCCTGTTCTATTCTACTCAATCTTGTTCTGATGTACTCTATTGTTACCCATTAGAACCTCGGGCTGTGACAGAAGCCTGGTTCCAGTGATCCAGTAGAACCAGTAGAAAGAAGCATAAAGTGGGTAGAAGCCCGATTATGACCCGGTTGAAGGATAAAAGAGATAATGACTTACTGGAGGGAAGGAGCGCAGCACTTTGACCCCGTACTGAGCCGTGAGAGGATGAGGAGGGTACATGCTGCTGAAGTAGGAGAGACCGGTGGGCGGGTCCGCCGGAGCCCAGCACAGGATATGACTCAGCTCGGGAGAATCGGCGTCGATGGTGTGCCACGTCACCAGGAACTGAGCAGGAGGAAGAGTGGAAGAAAAGTCAAATGTTTCCAAATATCATGGGCTGAGTTCTGCTGAGTTCTGCTGAGTTCTGCTGAGTTCTACTGAGTTCTACTGAGTTCTGCTGAGTTCTACTGAGTTCTACTGACCTTGACGGCTTCAGGTACATCACTGACAGCGCCAGGGTCGAGTCTCACCAGCCGGGTCACTTCAGCCACTATGGCGTCATTCTTAAACCTGGAAACAGAGGAGTGAGAAACACTCCTTTACTGTGTTGTAAAGGAGTGAACTACCAGGAGCTGGTTTACCTCAACAAACGAACCCGTTCGCTTTAAAATCACAAAAGTATTTACTTCTAATAATGAATATTTGAATTGAAAGAGTTGTAGAGAAGGAAGGTTTCCACAGACAAAGTTGACGCGTGTGACATGGAGTATATATCACTACTGTAGTACAATCTCAGATAAAGTCTCTCCCTTTCTGTTAGGATCTGTTTATTTATTACTTCTTTAATGTTTCATTTATTCACATGTTATCAAAGTTGTGTTAAACTAAACGTGCTTCTTTCATGAGGGAGTGAGAGAGTGACTACTGTGTGTTACGTCACACATGTGAGGGAGTGAGAGAGTGACTACCGTGTTACATCACACGTGTGAGGGAGTGAGAGAGTGACTACCGTGTGTTAGGTCACAGGTGTGAAGGAGTGAGAGAGTGACTACCGTGTGTTAGGTCACAGGTGTGAGGGAGTGAGAGAGTGACTACCATGTGTTACGTCACACGTGTGAAGGAGTGAGAGAGTGACTACCGTGTGTTAGGTCACACGTGTGAGGGAGTGAGAGGGTGACTACCGTGTGAGGGAGTGAAAGAGTGACTACCGTGTGTTAGGTCACAGGTGTGAGAGAGTGAGAGAGTGACTACCGTGTGTTAGGTCACAGGTGTGAGGGAGTGAGAGATTGACTACCGTGTTTTAGGTCACAGATGTGAGGGAGTGAGAGAGTGACTACCGTGTGTTAGGTCACAGGTGTGAGGGAGTGAGAGATTGACTACCGTGTTTTACATCACACGTGTGAGGGAGTGACTACCGTGTGAGGGAGTGAGAGAGTGACTACCGTGTGAGGGAGTGAGAGAGTGACTACGGTGTGAGGGAGTGAGAGAGTGACTACCGTGTGGGTAATTGCATAGCCAGGTATGGAGCGATGCTCCAGGCCAGGTTGACGTTGTCCTTCCACTGTTTCTCCGTCAGGCTGATGTACTTGGACCTCCAGTTGCTGATGCTGGTTTCCACCGACTGCTCCGTGGTGATGGCCAGCTCCTGAGTGCAGAGGGGGTTGTACCACGTCGTCAGGCGTTCGATCTCGCTGGCCTGGAATGAGGGGCGGACAGAGAGCGTGAGGAGCAGCTGAGGATGACGACGATGAGAGTGAAGACAGAAGCTTGAAATCAGCATGGACTGGTTACCAGTAGGGCCAGCAGCAGAGTCCTGCGCTTCATGTAGTACTTGTGAAGCTGCGTCCCACGGTTGCTCTTCTTGGACGTGCCTGAGAGGAGAGAAGATCCGATCCGTGTCGGTGAAGGTTCTAAATGTGTTCTTTTCTCATAGATCATGGTCAGACACATCTCTGGCGTCACATCAACCACACATCTGTGAAGGTTCCGTCCAGACAAGGAGCCCAGTAGAGTGATGAAAGCTCCTTAAGCAGCTGATACTGGTTCAGAATTCAGCTGCCCTCCTCATCACCACAACTCCTCCCTCAGAACACATGACAAGTCCTTCAGCAGCGTCACTGGCTTCACGTTAGAGTCTGCACTCATTTCAAACTACCTTCAAGAGTCTCCTTAATCTGACTCTCCCACCCAGAGACCTTCCAGCCTTCTGTGCCTCCTGATGGCCTTTAGGACCTTCATCTGTTCTTCTCCTCGCCTCTAGAACCTTGTGTTTGTGTTTTATTTTCATGCTTCGTAAACTATATTTGATTGATTGATAGCTGCAATGCTAATTTTGCCATGTTAAATCCCATTCACTTATGCTAACAACATTAGCATTGAGAATCCAGCGGGTGAAAAATGCACCCGCTGCTGCCTACTTTTCTGCCTACTTTTCTCATTTCAAAGGTTCTGCTCTGACACACATCTTTCCCTGCGGTACCTGATTTCTTGGAGGTGGTGGACATGCCACTGGACAGCGGGTACGTGTTGATCCATCCCTGGCCGCTCTGCTGGGAGCGAGAGCTGGAGTCCACGCTGCTCCGGAGGTCAGCGGCGTTCATCACCGACAGGCTGTTCAAGGACGGGTCCTGATTGTCTGTCCACACAAACAGATTTAGACCGGCGGACACAAACACACACAAACTTTAACAACCAGGACTGGTCATGAGTTTGATGCTCCATCTGGAGTCAGCATCGACCGCATGAACAACCACATGATCCATGATGGGGCGGGTTTCTGAGCCAGATGAGTTAGTCCTCTGCTGCGGTGATGGTCATGCATTTGAAAGCAGGGGAATCAGTCAGGATTCACATGTAGGTAGACGCGGAACCGCTGATACTGGGTCAGATTTGTTCAACCGGGCGGGTAAATCTGACCCGGGATCGGCGGTAGAACTCGTCTACCTGAAGCGGTTCGATGCGTATGAGAATGGCTCCTTTCTCGGGGTCGTCGGGAATGAAGAGGACGGGACTTTCTAGGTTGGGAGAAAAAAACAAGTGTATATGTGTTTTCTTCTTCTGATCGAGGAGGGGGGCAAACGGGTGGGCTGACGTGATGGAAAAAAAGTCATGCATCTTGACGCGACTGGCAAACTTGCGCTGGTCCTCACAGCTGCTGGACATAAAGACTTGGAGTAAAGGTCAAAGGTGAGGAGAGGGGAGGTGTGGGGAAAGAAGCGGGACCAGGAGGAGTAGGGGTGTTTGGAGGGGACAGATCACAGGATCTCTCTGCAGCACTGTGAGGACAGAGAGCGTCAAATTTGACACGCGTGTGGAAAAGGAGAAACATGCCCTGCTGCGGTGCAGCAACAGCTCCACCGCTTTACGCTTACTTAAGACGGATATCGGAGAAGTGCTGGAAAGGATAAGCGATCCAAATATTCCAGCAGAGAGCGAGCTCGGGGCTGGGGTAGTACCAAGCTCACCGGGTGGGACCAAGTGGCACGCCGCCAGGTACTTCTTGTCGGACAGGATGCTGGCGTAGAAACGGATGATGATGCTGATGTCCTCGCGGAGATGCTTGTCGCCTTGGGTGGGGAACTTTGGAGCAGCGCTGGAGAGACGGCAAAGAAAGAAAGAAAGAGAAAGAGAAAGAGAGAGAGAGAGTTTGTTGAAAAGAGGAAATGTCCAACATGAGGGAGTTTGTAAACGCTGGGACACAAACTGGACTTTTCCCACAAACATTCACACGTTCACATTTGGACCTGTGGACTTGAACAGCGTAAATGTTGCTCATTTCTTTACTGCGTTTACAGCTGAGGGTCGTGACCCGCGGGGAGGGGCGTGTCGGTACCTGAAGTAATCGAAGGCGGTGGAGTAGATCTTCTCTCGCAGCACGTTTCTCACGGTTGCGTTGGTGAGGACGTCAGAGTGGAGCAGCGCCAGACCCAGAGTCAGCAGCCTGCAGCGGAGAGAGAGAGGAATGGACCAAGGAGTCGGACACCGAATGAAAAGAACATCAGACTTTAAGTCTTTTGTGTTTCATCACCTGAAACGAGGTCCGATAGCTGCCACGTGGCGGTTGAGGCTGCTCTTAGCTCCGCCTACATTGAGCGACAGCGAGCGTTGAAGCAAACTGCCAAAGATCTCCACTTGATCCGCGCTGGAATATTTGGCGATCTCGAACCTCTGGATGAGAAACTGGAGGAAAGCGGACAGACGTTAACGGCGAGGAGGTCGATGAGGACATGTGAGTAACAACAAACACCGGTTAGTCGCGTCTGACCTCGATCCACACGTGGTGAGGAGTGACGTCCGGAGGGCAGGGGATCGGCTGACTCTCCTCCGACGCCGCCAGAGGATCCGCCTCCACCTGAGCGTCTGAGAACAAGCCCATCTTCAGCTCCACGGTCATTTGCCACGCCCCCGCCATCTCTCGCATGAACTAGGCGAGGAGAGGAGAGTGAGACAGGGAGGCGCTGAGACAGACGGACGCAGAGAGGAGGTCACCTCCACCTACCGGTACTTCCACTCCCACACGCGCTGCCAGCAGCCACTCCCAGCAGGCGATGGCCGTTTCCATGCCGTGTGCCGTGAACATCTTGAGAGGAGACCAGCAGAGGTGGTGCAGGAGCTGAGGATCACAGTCTAGAGTCCAGAGGAGAGAGGAGGGTCAAACGGGGCAGGACATTGTCAGGAGGACCAGACCCTCGCAGAGAAAAGAGGAAACCTTTGCTGCTGATAAGAAGAGCGGCCAGTTTGAACATGGCCTCCGTGAAGGCCTCGGGCCGCCCGGACTCTAACGCCTCATCCATCTGCTTGATCATCAGCCGGCTCAGATCCGACTGTCCTCGAACGGCCTGGGCGAAGTGGATCATACCCGAAACCTTCAGACAGGAGAGGAAGGACAACAACAGGAGAATTTTAACGTGTGGGCGGTCTACCTTCACAGGAACCGCCGGCGTTTGCTAATGCAGTGACCCGTGACTCATGAGCAGAGGTCGTACCTCTCCGGCGTATCGGTTCCTGAGGTTGAGGGAGGCCATGAAGTTGGAGTAGTCCTTCTTCACGCAGGCGGGCCTCTCAGTCAGCTGAGTGGACTGCAGGTGAAGACGGACACAATCATCATCATCGTCATCATTGACTCTATATCATACAAACCAAAGTAAAGAATGAACTAAAAGTCTGACGCGTCTCTGGATTTGTGGAGCCTATATCCATTCATACTTTTGTCAAAACAGTCTAGCTCTGGCTAGGTTGAGTGAGACAGAGTCCAAACCAACTCTGAAGAAGAGGATGGGCGCTCCAGCCAGGAAGAATCCACAGCTTTACTCAGGAGTGGCTCCAGCAGAGAACAGAAATAAGCTCCTAACAGGACGGGGATCTCCGTGGCTACCGCCCAACAAACTACAAGCCCCATAATCCTCCACGCTTCTACTGTGGCGGTGACGGCGTGATGAAGCAGCAGTCTCGTATTCAGAGGGGGTTTATGACATACCCCCAGGGTGGTGCTCTGTCTGTTGTAGCCGGCAAAGTGCAGGATGCTTTCTGTGGCCATAGCCAGGCCCGTGTGCTGGGAGAGACCCGACACCCAGTTCTGATGTTTGTTCAGATACTCCTGGAAGCAGACACACGACACACAGTGAGTAAACGCAGGTTTGTTTCGTGGGTCGTTTATAGGAGACACCTTACCTGGAGGTGTGACTTGGTCACTGATGGGGCCCACTTCATAGCTTCTTTAAGGATCTCCCCACACCGGGCAGCAAAATCCTTCACTATGCTCTAAGAGTGGAGGTTTCACGTATTAAAAGCCTGGACTCCTAAACGCTGACAGATGAAGTAATGCGACTTAAAGTGTACCTCTCGGGCCTCGTAGGTGTCGGGGACGGTGATTCTGTAGGGCGTGTCTGGGATGTCATAGAAAGGTTGGTCTTTATGGATGTCCTGTAACACACGGGGGGTTTGGAGGGTGTGAGTAGAAGGACAGGGAGAGAGAGGCTGCGCCCTGAGGCGTCCATGTTCTCCATGACTTACTGCGCTCAGTGAGAGGGAGAGCGTCTGCAGGATGTCCAGCATGGTCCTCAGCACACGGCCGCTCCAGAGCAGGTGGGGGAAACTGAGGAGGGAGAGGAGACTCGTGACGCCGCGGCGTACAATCTCGTCACTTAAACCGTTTTTAGTCGGCGTGACATTCTTAATAAAGTCAGAAAATGATTCAAACAACACAGAAAGAGTTTGTCTCACGTTTCGGCCAGACCGGACAAGTATTTGTCAGCCACTCTGCGGATCCTCTTGTGGATGTGGTTGAAGTTGACCAGGAGGAATTGAGCGTGGCGCTCCAGCTCTTCCTCATGGGCTTTGGTCTTTTGCTGGAAATACATTTTGTCAAGATCAAGTCACGAGTGTTTTGTCTGCAGTGAACGTTGGGTCGGTGCCTCTGAGGCTACAGTCAAGAGTTCTGCAAAAGGTGTTAATCACATCTTTTCAAATCTCTCTAGGATCTGAGGTCGGATTAAAGTTCCCTCCTCTTCTTCATTTGTTTTACAGTTCTGCAACGTTTTGCGGAAAAAATAAATAAAAATAATTAATTAAAGGTACATAGATGCTTAAATAAAAGAGATGGCTACTACACATGCAAACAAACGTTTTACAATTTTTAAATGATTTCTGAAAAGTCACTTTTGCTTTATTATGTATAATAATGAAATCCTCTTATCTGTAACTTGATTTATAAAATGCTGTCTAAATATAACTTTATATAAGTGAAAGACCCTCATCAACATGTGAAAAACTAATCAAGTATTCTCTGTAATCAAGTATTCTCAGGGATCTTACTTTTTCAGCCATCATCTGGAGGAAGACTTCAAAAACCTTGTCGCTGACGGCGATCACACACTGCATCATCCCTGCGGAGGACGGATGAAACTGTAACGCCTGTGTGTTTAAGGAACGTCTGTCTTTGATGTCTCTTCCTTACCGGACTTGTCCTTCTGGATGGCTTTGTCCTTGAAGTATCGAAACATGACCTGAAAGCGGTCGGAGTCCAGGGCGCGCAGCATCCTAACCGGCGTGAAGCAAAAATGAGACATCGCATTTAATCCAAGCAATGGAACGATAGATGGAAACTTTATTAATCCTCTACGGGGAAATGTAGTGGTTACAGCAGCTCCAACAGAGACATTCTAAAGGTGAGGACAACTGAAGACATACTGTAGAATAGAATAAACATATATATATATATATATATACATACATATATACACACACACACACACACACACACACACGGGACCTTTTATCTCTGTTCCAGCTCTCATGCCTCCTACCTTAAATGTATTATTATTATTATTATTACCTCATGTATTCCAGACGGTAAACGGACAGCAGATACGTGGACATGGCAAAGTCCAGTTTGTTGATGAGCGCGGCCACCTCAGGAGGAGGATCCAGCAGGTTGATGATGGTGCTGCGCAGATCGTTCAGCTCCGCCTGAAACGCAGCAAAGCGTAAGCGGCGGCTCGAGGGAACATTTCACCGTGGGCGGACTCGCCGCCGGGCTCTCATACCGGCGTGACGGTGTCGTTCTTCAGTGCAGAGTTGTACTGAAGCTCCGAGCGCAGCGGCTCCCCGCTGGGGAACGTGAGCAGCGGCGATTTGGTCGCAATCTCACAAACTCCCTCATACCATTCCTCCGGCCACAGTCCTAGAAAAACACGGATGTCAAAGTCCTCAGAATGAATGAATGAATGAGTGAATGAGTGAATGTGTCACACATGAAGAAGGCAGGAGTGAAATAGTGTGAGTGAGCCGACCTGAGCCCTCCACAGCAAAACCCATCACCACAGAGTAGAGCCAGAAGTCCCTGAAGAGCTTCTGCAGGCGGGGCTTCGCTTCTTTTATTGGTGGCAGCCGCTTGGTCAGCTGACAGGAGAAGAGGAGAATCAGCAGATATACCCGGTACAAAGCCCACCGATGCAAAGAAGAAGGAAGAGCCGCCCGACACCCACCCCCAGGGGTCGGGCAGAGTTTCCACTGACATGATGGCTCTCACATGCTGAACACAAGAACTTTGTGATGAAGCTGAACAGTAAACATTCCAAAGACTCACCACTGCGATGACTGGAATGAGGACACCAAGGTTTCCGGCGCTGCTGGATGCCTGCAGAGATGGAGGAGAGAAGAAGATCTGGATATCAGCGGGATGCAAATGAAAGTGTTTGTGAGATGACTGAACAGATTCTGAATCCTCCTTCCTCCGGTCAGAACTTGAACTGGAGCAGACAAACAATCACACACACGCCTCTAACACACCGACTGGATGATCTTAGAGTTAGTTCTAAAGCTCCTCCTTCTATCACAGACGCTCACAACACCTCTCCTCCAGAGGGACCGACCGAGTCAGAGACATGAGGCAGGAAGTGCTTATAGGCTCTGTGGAGAACTCTGGAACCACCATCATCATCATCATCATCATCATGGTGCTTCTATTGAACGCATTTGTGGGAAATGTGAAGTAAAATGAAAATCCAGATTGCTTTGTTTTCCTGATGTGGACGAGTGATGTCATCAGATTTAATGTTTTCGTTGCATTATTTTAATATTAAGAAGTAATAGAGTTCAGTTATACGGGTGGTACCTTCAGAGCCGGGCCTTTGTCCGAGGCTCTCTCGCTGGCCCTCTTCCCTTCCAGTCCCAGCTGCACAAAAAGCTCCAGCAGGTTGACCAGCAGCTCGTCCACCATCTGCTCCGCCTGAAGGTTGGCTGCGATGTTGCCCAGAGCATTGATCACAGCCAGGGAGCAGTGTCTGCACCAAAGGAGAGACCACCACTCAGACGGCGTTCACACCGAGACGTGAGGAGGAGCCTTCATCAGAAGGTGCTCACCTGTACCCGTGGTCCTTGTAGTCTTTGGTAGAGTAGACCATGGAGCTGGCCTTCACGCTGATCTGCTGAAACAAATTCCACACTTCCTGGTAGATGTATTGCTAAAAAAGAAAAGTTGTTATGTTAGATGGCAAGGTCATCATTTTGGGTCGTTTAAAAGTCAGATCTGGATTGTTTTCTGGATCTGCACCACCCTACACAAATCCATAGATAAACATAATTATTCTGTGTGTTTTAACATCAAAACACTGAAGAGTAAGACAGAAACCATCTTGGATCTTACCCAGAATCCCCATTGAATGGGTTCCATAGACATATGCCCCCTAGTTTCTGAGTAACCTCTCTATAAAACAAACCCGTAAACGGGTGGAGTGGGTGGAGGCTCACGTTGCCGGTGATGACCATGCATCCGAGCTGGTCTATGATGAGGACGTCGAGCTGTGAGGGGGGCTGACAGAACTTCTGCTGCAGGATCTGGAGGATGGGCTCCATGACTCTGGGGGTGTCCCGTAAGGCCACGGCGATGTGACCCAAAGCCCGGATGGTGTGGTCCGGGATCAGGTGAGCATCCCTGAGCGCGAGAGGAGCACGTGTGAGAAAGCACTCAGGATCTCAGGAGTCAGAAAACAACCTTTGACCCACTTATCGTTCTCCTGGGAGATGTAGAGACGGTTAGACAGACTGGCCAGAAAAGCTTCAACGATCACGTTATCCATCGTCAGTCCGGCTTTCAGGCACCTGAGGACAGGTGGGACAGCTGATGAGTAAATGTTCCGCTGATGCGAGAGAGTGTGTGTGTCTGTGTGTGTGTGGGTGTGTCTGTGTATGTGTGTGTGGTCCGCTGATGCGAGAGTGTGTGTGTCTGTGTGTGTGTGTGCGTGCATCCACCTGCAGATGTTATCTATGGAGATGTCCCTCAGCTGTTCATACATGGAGGGCTGCTGGACCTTCTTGCATGAATGGGTGCTGATGGTGGACTGGGAATGCTCGTTGGTCACGTGGATCTTGATGTCACTGCCTCCTAAAAGAGTCAGGATTCAGTGAGAAAACACGGAACTGGAACAAACCGTGCTGTGGAGCGACGGGAGCTCGGTTCTTACCCGAGGTGTACTGGCTGTGGTATTTGTAGAGCTTCACCAGAACCGGCGAGGGCACCACCAGGAAGTCTCTCAGGGACATGGTGACGGAGTGGGCCACCACGGGGAAGCGCTCGCACAGACGGCCCAAACCCTGAAGACGGAGACACGCATGCGGGGGTTTGTGTGTCACCAATCAACAACGTGTCGTGTGTTTGGATGAAGAAAAAGAATCAAGTGCTTTTTGAAAAAGGCTCCACCTCATCTGGAACAGAGCCAGCACCAGATAACGTCCCCCCCTCCCTCCTTCCCTGACCAGCTAAACAATTTTCAGAGCGCTAACAGCGTGTTTGTAATTGTGTGTACGCGGCACACACTTAGAACACCTCAAACATGTTGTTTTATTTTTCATTAGTAGGGAACAATTACCGTCCTCCTACCGTAACAAGCTAAAGAATTGTATGATCTCAATTTGAAGGATGTAAATTCTCCTCTGATGATTGTTATCAAAAGAAACCTAGAAAATATTGATGTGGTATTTGTTCGATATTGTGCATTATGTAAGAAAAGAGGAACGCTGAATCCGCTCCGTCAGCTTTCATCCGCTCCACATTTTATGGCACACCTGAACAGAAAGTGTTTTCCTCTCAGAATGAATGTGGTTCTTGGAGGTAGAGAGACGAGAGGAAGGAAGGCAGATGAAGGACAAACTGCTACCTGTAGGCAGCAGATGAGGAGGGGCATGTGAGCGATGATGACTTTACTGGAGGTCTTAGACTGCAGCTTCTCTGACAGTTTGGTGCAGAGGTTCTCAGCTCCTGGAGGAAACAGAAGGAGGGCGATTATACTGATGGGTTTTCCCCGACAGGTGACTTCCTGTCTAAATGCGGTCGTGTCTCACCCTGCTCCTCAGTCACAGCCCACACCATGAGGTCCACGCAGGCGGCGTTGGCCTGACAGCGCAGTTTGAGCGGGCTCAGCTCGCTCTGCAGGTACTCCACATCGTGCAGGATCCTCTGCAGCTCCGACTGGCTGCTGCTGAACTGCTCCAGAACAAAGTCATGGACCTCCTTCACAAAGTCTGTCTGAAGATCTGCTGGACACAGGAGAAATGAGCCGTCGCGGTTTGGAAGAAGATTTAAGGACAGATTCTGAGCGAAGGGGAAACTTTACCTTTTAGTTTGTAGAGGGTGTCTCTGAGCATCTTAAATATGGCTACATACAGAGGGTCGCTGAAGGTTTTGTAGTAGAGATGAAGACCAGGACTCGACTGACAGGGAGGAAACAGAAAGCTGTTAATCAACCAGTGGCGTTACAAGAAGAGGAAGGAGAGATCTGCAGTCGTACCTCCAGACGTTCTGCCAGCGATTCATCCAAAGATTTTAAAAAGGAGTCGGACACAAACTGCTCCACCTGTCCGAGAGAAACAAGGGAATCCTTTTATTGCTACAGACTTCCATCTGGGAGCGACGTCCCCTCGTCAAAAGCTACTCACCATGTGGAGGAGCTGTCTGAGCATATCCAGGGGGACGTAGAACTCTCCGCAGCTGCTGCCAGTGAACAGAGGGGAGACGGAGAAGCTGGAGCTGATGGTGGAGAAGTAGTAGTTGGGATCCACGGCGCTGCCGTCAGGAAGGTATGAGCCTGAGGGGAGAACGGCAGAACCATTAAGAATCCTGATGTCTACAGAAAGACCCGCAGATGCGTCTCACCTTCAAAGTATTGAGCGGAGGGATCGGCAGGCGAGATGAGGGTCAGACAGCCTCTCTCTGGACTGGCCTGATAGACACACATGGAAAAGATCGTCCTTGTTTAGCATGAAGCAGAACACAAATATTCTAAATAGTAAACACGCCGTCATCAGAGTTTCTGTGATGGACTTTTCAGTGAAAAGTGCCTGGCTGGTTTGTTTGGTTTGGTTTTTTGAATGTCTGGATTTATTACAAACGACAATATGTCACTTCCTGTTGAGAGAGCATGTGACCTCTAAAGGTCATCTCATGACCTCATGGTTCTCTCTCTGACAAACGTTTCATAACATGTCTGAAGTAGTAAACCGATCAAGATCAATAAGGGGAAGAAATCCTTTCTTCGTCCACCAGCAGACAAAAGTGTTATGTAACTGACTGTGTCAGTATAGGAGATAGTAGATAGATAGTAGATAGATCTACGTCCTGCTGACGTCCAGCGGTGTGGCGTTTGGAGAATCTCAATGCTGAGAGGTTTTCATGTCAAAACGTCAAACTAATTTCTCGAATTGTCAAAATGACACGAGTCACTCAGATCTGAGCGATACCATTCGCATCACGCTGCGCGATTTCACGCCTATTGGTCGCTTTGCAGGGACTTTGCAGGGAATTGCGTTTTGATTTAGAGAACAAGAATGTAAATAAATATAAAATCCTAATTTTGCTGCAGTTACTTTAGTAATGGAGTTTTCCATCGATTATTCTGGCGATTGATCCGAGTAATCGAAGAGGAAATATTGCGTACTCTCACCGAACCACAGAGTCTCCATCTCAGTCCGTAAGTCTTTGTCTGACTTCTTAACCTCCCCAAATTTGAGGCAGAGTGAGCCTCTGTTCGCAATCAAAGATAGGTTATCCCCCCCTTTACCTCCCTAAACGCCAAGAGGTTGAAGTGAGAGGAGATGAGGTGAGTTTTAGAGAGTTGATCCAGTCTGCGCTAAGTAGCGAGCAAAGCACGGACTGGAACACGACGCCATGGGTTGGCAGGTTGTCGGAGGTGTTTGAGGTGCAGTACCTGACGTAACAGATAGGTGAGGGGTCGCTGTATAGTTTCCTGGATATAAATGAAGCCTTTTTAGTGATCTAGTTACTCGAGGAGTTGGGGCAACCCTAGAGCCTAAACGCGGTAAATAAAAAATATTATAAATAGTAAATACATGATCCGTTTCATCAATTCTCTCTGCACATCAGGAGCAATGTACCACGATACCTTTGGTGGTCCGCCCAAATACACACATACTGCAATAGGCGGGTCCATTCCTACTCATGTCTACCTGCTGGGACGCGGTGGAGAGGGAGGAGCCTTTGCGTTTCAGAGTGTCTGCCTGACACACCGTGAGCAGAGAGCTGGGCAGGATGGAGCGGAAGTCATTGAAGGAGCGTCGGTGCACCGCGTCGCTTTCGTCCGTGGTGGCCGGGACCGGAGCGACGGGCCGAGGGAACAGCTTGGACAGCAAGGCCTCGTCTGTGTTGCTGTAGCGGCCGAATGCACGCGCAACACCGAGTAGAGTGGGCACAGTGTACCTGCACAGGTAATCTGCACCACAACAAGGTTAAGGAGATCAGTCAGCGGGTTAAAACATGAACGTGACACACAGAGTCTTTCATGCTGGCACCTTTATCATGAGTCCCTGGATTCTTGCAGATATCCTGCAGGAGCTGCATAATTTCCATGACCGCCTCCAGGATCTGACGAAGAGGAGAACGACAGCATGAGGGGGGTTGAGCTCAGAGACTCTAACGTAGAAAGATTAGCTGATGAACGATAAGCATTTAAAGATGCATCAGTTGGTCATAGCAACCACCACTTTCCATCAGGGCTCTATCTAAAGCGCCGTCAAGATGGCCACGCCCTCTACAGGGACACAAAACACGCCTCTTTATCTTCCAAGCAACGTTGTGCTCATATGGATCGACCACCACCTGTGTCTTAAAGGTGAACGTGGCCAAACTGATGCACAACTTTAGTCCTTTAATGTCCTGCTCAGCTGTTTGGTTGAGCTCTTTCTGAGTCTCTATTTCTTACTGAAAAATATGGCTGAACCTGTTTAGCATGTTTATGCCAAAGAGTAGAGGGTCAAGGATGGAACCCTGGGGGACACCACAATACTTTTGAAAAATGGCTGACCACTAGAACTTACCTGTCCTCGCAGGGTCTCATCCCGTTGTGCGACGTCAGAGAGGAGCGTTACAAGAGAGAAGCTGAAGTTCTCTGCGACAGGAAGGGTCTCTGCAAGACAGGACAGTAGCATCAGAGGACAGTGATGTCATAGCAGGAAGTCCCTGGGGTCAAACTCACGGAGAGCCAGAAATCTCTGATTGTAATAATAATAATCTAATGTCTTACGGAGACACTGTTAGCTAGCAAGCTAATGCCTGTTAGAATCTGTGTTAGCTGGTAAGCTAATACCCAGCGGTAACATCACCATTTTGCTAGAATGCCTGAAAGACGGCGGCTGCTGTGAGTCGCCCCAACTGTTAGCATCAACCAGAATCCCTGATCTACGGTCACGGTACTACCTCTGACATGTTCTACGTACCTCTTCCTTTGTGTTCTGAAGTTTCTTCGATCCACTGGACTTTAGGAAGCCCTTTAAGCAGTCCCAGAAGGTACGGGACGATGGCATCTTTGTGCTGCAATAGAAGCATTCCACAGCGTGTCACACAGAGTTACCCCTATTCTACAGGTACCATCAGAACCAAAGCACCATCATGAGGAGAGGCAAGCAGGAGCCTTTACCTGCAGCTTTGACTCCACTAGAAAGATTCCCAGCGCGATCACGGCGTCTCTCCTCCTCTCGTCCAGCTGGAAGACCCCTCTGAAGTCCACGGGACACATGCATTGTAGCTTCTGGACCTGTGAAAGGACACAGTGTTTTGGGTTTTGGGCTGGTTGGTGCTGCTGATCTTAGATGCCCCCTAAACCCTTTGACGTCACTGGGTCTACCCGCTGCCATGTTTGTGGTCAGCCCTGATCAGGGTTAGGATTAATCAATAAAAAAGACTCTACGCCTGTAATCGATGAGCGTCCCAGTTGGCGACTGTGTCGTACATCAAGACGCCATTGCTGGTTGTTGCCACATTCATACTATTGCAACTATTCAAATGGAGCTACAATGTCTGAAGGCGACACAATGAGGCAGTAAAAAAAGTCCATCCTAATGGAAAAAGACTTGATCTATTCAAGAGAGGAGCTGATTGATCTTATATCACCCTCAATAAACTCCTAACTGTACAAACAGTTAGTCAATAGCCCAATAAGCTGAGCGGAACATCCGATGGCTAAATGAAGCAGATCAATGCCGTACATTTCCCAGCGCCACTACTGTGGTTAACGTGGGATAAACCTCCTGGCAAACATTCTGCCCCACTCTCAGTCTCAGTGAAAGTTTTGAACTCAGTCGGTTCTTTTAAAGAATTT
Source organism: Lophius piscatorius (assembly GCA_009660295.1). NCBI lineage: Eukaryota > Metazoa > Chordata > Actinopteri > Lophiiformes > Lophiidae > Lophius > Lophius piscatorius. The sequence goes on from VRLP01007989.1 coordinate 16,695, forward strand.
CCTTGTGGTCTGTTTTAATCCCTCGCCACTAATCTTAACCTCCTGATTCTGTGACGGTATCATTCGAACAATGTGAGTTTGAGCCGTACCTCAACGGAAATTGACATTAAAATTGAACTTAAAAATGTACATCTTATGTGATTGGATAAAAGAAATGCCCTTAATGCAGCAACTATGTTTGTATTTTCTGCTGGTAAGACGGTCGCCTCCCACTTTTGGTCTTTTTGTGTGCATGTTTAACTTTATAACACATTTATAACACATCTGCCCTTTACACACAGCTTACACCTTCCTCTTTTTATTGGAAAATGATCTACTTTGAGTTCCTCTTCTCTCCAACTTCCCATCTAGGCCAGAACAATCAAATACAAGAGTGAAAGCTTTACAGCACAAATCAACTAAACTAAATCATCTACATTCTTAAATGAACATTCTTAGCAATGAAATGACCAAAGATCAACATAAATACAGTTACCCTGATTTCTCCTGACTGGTGATTGAATCTAGTCTCATTTACTATTGAATTACATTTATTAGCTTGTTTTTCAACACAACATTAGTGAGCGAACTCTGACAGGTATTAGCTCGTGAGCTAACTCTGACAGGTATTAGCTCGTGAGCTAACTCTGACAGGTATTAGCTCGTGAGCTAACTCTGACAGGTATTAGCTCGTGAGCTAACTCTGTAAGGTATAACCCCATGAGCTAACAGTAACATATATTAGCTCGTGAGCTAACTCTGACAGCTAGGAGCTTGTGAGGCACATCTGGCAAGCTCCTAAGCTAACCCTGATAGATATTAGCTCCTAAGCTAACCCTGATAGATATTAGCTCCTAAGCTAACCCTGATAGATATTAGCTCCTAAGCTAACCCTGATAAATATTAGCTCACAGGCTAACTCTGAAAGGTATTAGCTCGCGAGCTAACCCTGACAGATACTAGCTCAAAAGCTAACTCTGGTAGGTATTAGCTCATGAGCTAACTCTAGCTGTTATTAGCTCGTTGGCTAACGTCTTCCCAAACCGTTACCTTGTCTAGTGGCGCGTGCTGATGAGCTGCCAAAGAGCGAGCGAGAGACAAGACGGTGTTAAAATAAAATCCTCTGCTTCCCCCTCCATTCAGCGACATGTTGACAGGAGCCTTAGATCCACTGCAGCATCACAAACATCTCTCCTTCCTTGAGGAGGAGGACAGAACCTGCACTGGCTACTACGGCGAGCCGCGGGTCCAAACAGAGCGAAGCAAGGTCACAATACGAGAAGGTTAATCCTCGGGTGGTCCGCTGTGGCGACCCCGAGAGAAAACAGCCGAAAAGAAGTTATCTGGTGATTAAATTACCAGCTATCGCTGCAAAATAAACAGTATTTACTGTATTTATTAGCATCTGACACATTTATACAACCATCAACAATTCATCCACCTCACGTGACACATCAGGTGCAGATGGGAGATTAGACTCTTATAATAATAGTTTATCTCATATTTTATACCTTGATTTAAATGTGTGAGTGTATTTCTGTTATACATTTATATATGTACGTGTTTATACAGTGTCCTTTGTCTAGATTGTCTATACTCATGATTTTTAATTTAAAAACATGTTTATTTGGCCCCGCCCCCTTTTGCCACAGTAACAGCCTGAGTCTCCTTCTGTAGTCTGTGAGGAGGTCTGAGAACACATGGAGCAGATCTGAGACCATTCATCCTCACACAAACTCTCCACCTCCTTCAGGTTCTGAGGCCCACACTGGTGGACTCTCCTCTGCAGCACATCCCACAGATGTTCTGGTGGGTTTGGGTCAGGTGACTGAGATGGTCATGGCAGAACCTTTATTTTGTGATCCAAACCATTCTTGGGTTGATATTGAGGTGAGCTTCAGATCATTGTCCTGCTGGAAGGTCCAACCACGGCCCACGTTAAGGTTCCTGACAGGCTTTGAGGTCTTCATCCAGTATCTGCTGGTGTTTGATGGAGTCCATGGAACCATGTCTTGTCCCGGTGTCGTTTGTCAAACTGTAGCAGCGTTAGCATGTGTGTTGATGACAGCAGAGACTTTTTTCTTGCTACCCTCCCAAACAGCTGGTGTTGGTGTCGGCACCATCTGATGGTGGTTAGGGAGACTTTCTGACCCCAAGTTTCAACTGACCTCTGACCTCTCTAGCTGTGATCCTTGGAGAGTCT
>VRLP01007990.1:0-18859 GCA_009660295.1 Lophius piscatorius
GTTCAAAACTGGTCCATATCTGGTTCAAAACTGGTCCATATCTGGTTCAAAACTGGTCCATATCTGGTTCAAAACTGGTCCATATCTGGTTCAAAACTGGTCCACATCTGGTTGAAAACTGGTCCATATCTGGTTCAAAACTGGTCCATATCTGGTTCAAAACTGGTCCATATCTGGTTCAAAACTGGTCCATATCTGGTTCAAAACTGGTCCATATCTGGTTCAAAACTGGTCCTCATCTGGTTCAAAACTGGTCCATATCTGGTTCAAAACTGGTCCATATCTAATGTAATATAAGTGTTAACCTCGTCCACGTCTGGTGAAATTACCCAGCAGCTGTTGTGTTTTGTGATTTGGATGTCTGGAGACTGTTTACACTAAAGGGGCTTTCAAGTCGAGCAAAAACTCATAAAAAGTAAACTCTGTAATCTTTGTACGATTAACTTCTTTCAGCTTTTCCCGGGTGAATTTTGGTCGGCTTTAAGCTTTTCATCGACTTCCAACGTGATTAAACCAACTGAGAATCGGTTTCACGTTCGACCCGTCGACCCATCAGAACCACAACCCCAGTCTCACATTCCCTCCATCGAGTCTTTGTTGGGTGTAATTGTGATTTTTCTGTGTTTGTAAATCCAGATGTTTAGAACTGAACGCTTTCTTTGACGATTTCACAGACAGTTTTAAAGTTCTAAAGAACTTCTGCCAATCAGGAAACCAACACAGACATACTTCCTGTCAGTCAACCAAAGATCTCAGCTACAGCTGAATCGGGTCACATGACCTGTTCGCTACTTAATAATCACCTGCCGGTTCATTTAAACATTGGAATCATCAAACCTGAGTCTTCTTCTCTTTTCGTCTCATTCAGAACCTTCGTGACCCAGAATCCCTCTTATGGTTAAGGATAATATTCTTATGATAACAGATAATGTTCTGGATCCTCTCGGACCCGGTTTGTTCTCCTCATTTATTCCCACGTTATAAAAGAGCTTCTATTCTATGCGGCGATCAAACAGCGGACGATCAAGCACTTTTAGTTCTGACAACCAGGGACCGTAAACTTTAGATCAATGGCCCGGGAAGGAAAATGATGAGCCACCAGAATCTTTTAAAGAACACAATATAAAAGTGCTGTTGATTGTCAGGAAGCGGATTGAAGGCGGCGGGCGGAGGTTAGGGACAGAGTGGCGAGGAGTGTTCATGTGGAACCGCGGTTTGAATCACCGTGATGATTCAAACTGGGACCGGCGACCCGGTTCTGGTTCTTTCTGGTTCTGTTGGTTAAAGCTTTTCTTATTGTTTTGTTATTAAACCTGCAGCTGATATGGTTGGATAAAAGAATATGTTATTATTTATACAACACAATTGGTAAATGTATACTCTTAGATATTCTGTATATATACAGTATATATATGACATAAATAGTATTCACATATGTATAAATATATATACTTTAAATTAATTTTTTAGTTATATACATTTTTTTATTTTTGTTTATTTAAAATTAATTGATTGTTTTACATATATATTTATATATCTTTATATATATATACAGTATATATGTGACATAAATATTATTCACATATGTATAAATATATATACTTTAAATGTATTATTTTAGTAAATTAAATTTTTTCATTTCTTTTTAATATTTTTTTTAATGTATATATATATATATATATACAGTATATATATATACTGTATATATATATATATATACATATATATAATAGAAGAATGTGACTGTGTGAGAATAACTGGAATCATTTACATTCCCTCATCTGACCCCACCTGAAACTGGATCAGCGGCTGCAGAAGAGCGAAGACGAAGATGTTTGATGTCTTACATCTGCGATCGGAGACGAAACATTGACACAAACACGATCGCGTTAATCCGCCGTGAAAAGGGAGCCGGTCAGGTTTAGTCTAATAACACAAGAGGCGTCGGTGTGGATGAGGAGAAAATGAAATTCAAACATGACTGATTCATTAGATTTATTCTGACACGGCAGAGATTAACTGCAGAGACGGATCCAGTCACAGTCAGGCCAGGAGGAGGAGGAGGAGGAGGAGGAGGAGGAGGGAGAGGATGAAGATGTGTTCTCACTCTTTAATTAAGGAATCAGAGTGATGCATCCGTCTCGCGGCGACCGCTCATATCAGCTCCATCTCTGTTTCTCCACGCCGCCGTAAACACACGGCGGCTCACCTGAATCCAATCAGATCCGAACCCATCCGCGGTTCTGGGCGCCGAGAACCATTTTCATGTTTTAATAACCGGCGGCAACCGAAGCTCGGATCTCCGCAGGCAGAGCGGAAGTAAGAAAAAGAGGGAAGGTTTCGATCGGGTGTCATCATTGGACCGCCTCGCCCCCGACCACGCCTCCTTTAAAAGTTCAGTCTGCAGCGTTTCAACTTTATCGTCGTATTTCCTGTTTTTAATCGCGTAAAATCAACTCCAACTAATGGATTTTATCTTTATTTTTTTCAACGATCATCGTGTCATATCTCCAGAGGGGGCGGGTCTTCTTCTGCGGACGCCATCAGCGGCCAATGAATGAACAAACTGGATTCTGGCTCTGGAGACGCATCGTTACCAGTTTACACGGCGATGAAAACGGAAACGTTTTTGAAAGATTGCAGCCTGAACCTCAGCTGGAAAAGTAACTAAGTACATCTAGTCAAGTGCTGCACCTGAGTACTAATGAAATTAACATTTAATTAATACAGCACTTTTCACAGAAATAGATCCACAGAAAGTGCAACACTCCATAAAAATTATACTTTTAATAAAATAAAAGTCATGTGATGAAAATGACTTTCATCTTTTTTTTTTCTAAGGGTGCAGTAAGGAGAAACCAAGACGGAAAAAACAGGATAAAAACAGGATAAAAACAGGATAAAAACAGGATAGAAACAGGATAAAAGTGCATAAATCCAGGTCCAGCTGGACATAAACGACGTCATAAATCTAATAAACCGGCCGCAGGAGGCCGAAGAGATTCTCCCGGTGAACAGGAAGTGAGGAAAAGTTGATTTAGTCTCTTTAAATCTGGGCGCATTGGTGGCGTTCTGTCTCAAACAAACATGGAGGTGTTTGTCCTGGATGTTGTAGATGAATCCCGGCGAGCTGTAATCAGTCGTCTGAGGTAATCTGGGAGAGACTCATCACCTTCTGCTGATGGAAATCTGCAGAAGCTGCTGAGAACAGTTATTTCCTGTTGGCCGTGGCGCTGAAACAGAGAAGGGAGCGCTACTCGGAAATGTTTACGCCCCCACAGGGACATAAAAGTCCCCCCCATCCATTCATGTAGTCATGCTCTAATGACACCTGCTGATTTCAGCCGATGGCGGAGACTCATTTGTATATAAATCAATTACCCATAATGCAACAGCCATGAGGATGAATTTGATGAAGGCGTTAATTCTCCTCACACAGGAGAGTCACGTCCGGGTGGCTGCGTCCGATTCACTCAAGACGACCAACCGGACTCGCCGCTTCAAAGAACATTACTTAGATTTCCCAGAACATGGCGACCGCACGACCCGCAAATAATCGTTTTATAGGTGAAGATCTCACAAGGGTAAAGCCAAGCTAGGCCCCGCCTACTTCTGAGCGTCATGCGTTTCTGTGGAAACATGGGTCAGTTCATCTATACTCATGTTTCTGGACCGCGGGAAGAGAACCCAAACAAACCCCAGACAGAAAAGATTCTGGATCAGAACCCACAACCTTGCAAAAATAAAAAACTGCTTTTAGAAGTTTAAATTCCCTGTTTCCCACATTTTCTTACTATAAATACGTTCCTTTACTATTTCTTCATTAAATATAATTTACTGCATCTAATGTTCCGATATATGGTTTTACATTTTTACCGTCAATTTGAAGTTTTTTGTTTTTTTTTAAGTTTTTTAAAAGTATTAATTCGTCTAAATGACTGCCGGTATAAAAACAGCAAAAACAAACTTTAAACATTTTGCTAGAGTAAAATATAATATATAAAGAAATAAAATGGTAAAAATACGGTTTATATTTGCAAAATATTGGTAGTTTCTAGATTTCAAAAGTCTAAATTTACTGTTATTTGTGTAATAAACGATGTAAGCGACTTTTTTTACGTCTAAAAGTTTTGTTCTAAAAAAACAGTTTTTACATTGTGAATATGTGTTTGAACCACACTGTAAAAAATTATCTGCAGAAATAACTTATCGAATGGAAACAGTAAAATACTGTAAAATACAGAATATCACTGAAATGGATGGATGGAATTATCTTAAAGAAAGAAACAGTAAATATATTCAATTATTTACATTTTGAAATCACAGAAGTTTACTGTGAAAATACAAACTTTTAGTAAAACTAACGGGAAAAATACCACAATGAAACACAAAAGTCAAAACCGTAAAAGTATTATTCTGTCTAAATGACAGATATTACAGATATAAAAACTGCAATAACCAAATTTAAGCATATGGTCAGAGCATACCATAACTTCTACAGTAATAAAATGCTAAAAATACGGTATTCATTTGTGAAATATTGTCATTTTTTTCTGTTAAAGAAAGTCTGAATTTATTGTAATTTACTTTCAATTATTCTAATTAACGATTTAACCGAACGTCATTTTTTTCAAACCCGTGTTTCTGAATTAGTCTGATCCGATTCCATCCGGATAAAAAGTGACGTCTGATGGAGACGTAAAGGAACGACTGACCTAAAAACACGTCTGTGTCTTCAATCAGGAGGCTAAAAAAAAAAATGGCAGAACCAAAGCGTGGAGGACTTTTCATCAAGTCGGCGAGGAGAAAACGCTGACTCTGCACAAACGCGGAATGACTGATCTCTGCGGGACGTCTTCCACCCGACAAAAATGAGGACTTGTTTCCAGCTGGCTTCATCTCTCTGTCAGCAGGATTACCAAAAAAAACTCATCAACACTTTTCCCTGAAAGTACGGGGGAAGGACGAGAGAGTTTCTGGAATCACCTGCTGGATCAACATCTGCGTTCTTGTCGGAGGTGAACTTCATTTATCTGCTGGTGCCGAAGATCTAAACGGACCTGAAGGAAGTTCTGCTGGAAGCAAGTGGCTAAAAGCCCATAATAACTTCTTATACAGCTAACAATTGTTTTTATTCTTCTTTAATTTTAATTCATCTATAGATTATTTTTAAATGTGTTGATTTGTGTTTTGGTGAGTTTAGCATTTAAAAAATAACATGAACTTTTACTGGAAAAGTAAAATAATTTTATTTCATTTTGGGCATTTAGTCTGATCAAATGTTTAGATCCCACTAATAAGAAAAACAATTTAATCTAAAAACAATAATCCGTTAAAAGGTTATTCACGCCGACACTGAATTCGGAACGCGCATAAACAAACTTGCTTTTATCTTATAACCGCGCCGGAAAAGAGATGTTGCTATGCTAGTAGCCATTAGCATCTATGCTAATGGCTACTAGCATAGCAACATCATTTCTCATCATTTCTTCGTCATTATTGTGTTACGGTAATTAGTAGCTTTTTCTGTTATTTCAACAAAAGGTTTTTATTTTCACTGTAAAACCCGAAAAAAAAATATTTTACCGTTTCTAACTTTTACCATTTTACAGTTGTTTACCGTAAATTTCAACGTACAATTTTACAGTGTAATTGACCGTCATTTTATGTACTTTCCTCGCAAACTCTAAACAAGTCGACACAATTAGTGTTTTTAACGGTGATTTACTGAAATGTACATATTTAAACGGCAAAATCGATCCGACAGTATTTTACTGTTTTTAAATTGGACGGATTATTTTTAATAGTTTTTAATAATATTAAAACATCGAACGTCGAAACAGGAACAAGATCAAGAACATTTTCTGTTTTTTTATTATTTGTTATTGTCTTAAACAAAAAAAAATACAGTAGTGAGGCTCAGCTCGGACGTTTTTACCCAGAATTCTCCATTTTTTTTCTCCTTACGTAACCGATCAACCTTCCTTTGGGCCACGGCGAGATCTGCCTCGGCGTGGGACGTGATAAACCGTCTGACACGCCGTTTATCTGATTTGTATCGGGACAATTTGACTGTTGCTTCCTGTGGATGAAGTCTTGTCACATTCCAGACGCCCGGCGGCGGCGGCGGCGGCGGCGGCGTGCTGAGCCGCCTCCCTCTGACTCGGAGCTCTAATTGGTTGGCGTGTTTCGTGGAGGATCTCCTGGGAAGCCAGATGTTTCTCTCTTCGTCAGACTTGTTGCTCACGCAGGAAACATTAAGACTTTGAAACAGACGTCGGTCAAATCCAATCTCGGAGAATGTTTTCATCCGCGGCGGCAGAAGGCGGCTAATTGGTAGCATCCCTTAATTGCCGGCGTTCCCGTTAATGCGGCATCCGTGTTTATTCCCGTCCTTCTAACGGCACTGAAAGGCCCGCAGCCCAGCGGCTTAATTAAAAGCGGCGAGATCCGTTTTTATGATTTCACTGCAGTAAAAACCAACGAGAACATCAGGCAGGAAGTCGGCGTTTACTCAAAACATCAAAACCTTCAAGGAAATCGGTTTGGTCCATTTCTGCGAACAAAAAAATACCTTTATTTCATCATTTGTGCAAAACAGCTTCAGCTGCAGCCTTTAATCTGACACCAGAGGTTCTGGTTCCGCAGGCGGACTGATTCTGCTCTGGGTTTGTTTTCTGCTGGTACCATGATGTCATTTTCTCACAAAGAAAGAAAAGTTTTTTTTTCCTTTTAATTATTTTATTCATCAAACCATTTGGTCAAACATGTTTTTAAAGAGTAAAAAAAAGATCTATTTAAGTGGAAAACGATGATCACAGTTCAGAATCTTCACTTCCTCGTCTTCGTCTTCATCCCGGGATGTTTTCCTGTGGAGGACTGGAGGGCGTGAAGTTCTGGTCCTGGTTTCCAGCGTTCACTCGACTTCTAAAACTAAAAGTCAGAGCCGTTCGTGCCTCCGTTTGTTTGTCTTTCAAAGGGAAGGGGGCCGGGGGGGACGGCCGTCAGGGACCCTGAGTCTGACGGTGACGAGGACTGAGAGGAATCCCTGTCAATCACAGAGTCCCACTGAGGGGCTGGCGAGCTTTGTACATAGTTCTGGTTCAGCAGAGGAGCCGGCGTTCCCTCGGGTTCCTTCCTGCGTGAGGTTTGATCGCCTGACGTGAGTACGCTGCCCCAGAGGATTCTGGTACCCCGATAACTCCACCAAGGTCAAACACCAAGGTCAAACACCAGTCAGCATTAATGAACCTGGAGAACAGTTCTCGAATCCGTCCAGAACTCAGATTGTCTCCGGTTGACACGTCGGCCCACCCCAGAACCTGCCACCGGGTTTACCGACCATCCGGTCTCAACTTCCTGTCATCCTGCTGTCGACCCATAAAAAACCACAACGACCCTTGTGACCCTTGTAAAAAACTACAACAGGCAAAAGCAAGGACAAAAGACACGAGGACATCCACAAGTGTGTCCTCACCAGAGGATCAAAGCCGCGGTACCTTCAAACAAAACCTCGACGCCATCTAGGCTCATAGAACTCTTTCGGGACCTCAGAAGGTACCACCTCAGAAACTCTGAGTCTCTGACCTCTGACCTCGTTTCCTGTCTGATGACGGCCCACAGGGCCCGAACGTTAGCAAGCATGCTAATAAGACCTAAAACAAATGCTAACTGAGATTAGCTAACTAGATTCTTTCTTTGATTCTTTCCCCCCCCTGTCCATTTTAGTGTATGAAGGAGGGCCGGGGTCCGCGGGCCCCGGGGGCGTGCCGGGCCACCCGGCGGCGGCGCTCATGACGGACCCCTGAAGTGGGAGATTACACTTCAGGCCGGCTGTAATTGAGAGCCATTAACGTGATTTTTGGGATAATGCCCATTGATTAATGCGGCACCCGCCGGCGCTGCCACTGAGCGAGCGCGCCTGTCATCGGCGCTAAAAGCCTGGATCCTCAGATATCTCCCATCAGTGAGAAAACGGAAAAAAAAACCAGCGCCAACATTTTTCATTTATCCCCCCCCCCAGAGGTGAGGGCGATATGAGATCTGAGCGCGGCGCCCGATAGACGGCATTCCCGATTAAAGCCACCGTATTGAAAGTCGGACTATCAGTTCATAGAAAATGCTTTTTTCTTGGGCGGCGCCGGCCCGGATGGATATCAACTCATCTTCATTTTCATTCTTCAGGGTTTAAGAATGCGACCAATCTCTCTTTATCAGTTCCCGCCAAAACCAGCTGCCGCCGCCTTATCGCGGCGTGTGTCACGCCGTGGTCGGCCGCCGTGGCACACGCAGCGAGACCCGTCCGGAAGAGAGAGTCTGGCTAATTAAAGCCCAGCCGAGCGTCGGGCTCCGACTTCTTATTCTGTTTACCGGAGGAACTTTGCTGCAGACGGACGCTGACTGTGTGGATTCGGAACATTCTAATTCTCCGCTGTCAGACGGAATCGCTGCAGATCTGATGTCGGAGTTTTTCATCTTATCTCCTTCTCTGGGAGGAGCCGACTCAGGAAAAGTCTTTGCCTTAAATCTTAAAACCCAATTAGGAGCAAAAATACCGAGTCAGATGTAAAAATTACAGCAAAATACAAAACAACTGAAACCTGAAATCCATCAGTCGCCGGGGGGGTAAGATATTTAATGAAGCGCTCCCTAGTGCCGGAAATATACAACTGACCTAAAATCAATCCAGTTCTTCCTTGCACACAAGTCTATGGGTAAATACAATTTGGAAATCATCCATGCGATACTTTCTGAGTTTTGTCCAGAAAACAGTGTTTCTTTGTAAAAACATTTTTTTAAAAGCTCCCCCTAGTGAGTTAAATATGAGCTACTAGATTAAATATTTGTATTTAAAAGATAGTTTACCTTCAGTCGATTCATTTGAACCAAATATGGACTAAATCCGACCAACGGTTGAGAAATTACGGCCCGAAAAACTTTTCGAGACAAAACTCCCCCTAGTGGCTTGAATATGCCATTGACATTTCCCCAAAATCAATCCAGCTCTTCCTCGCACTAAGCTCTCTATATATATGAACATTTTTAAATGATGGATGGAACAGTTTTTGAGTTATCGCGTTAACAGAAGGATCTGCGGGGAAATACGATGTAACATCCCGTCTTTATGTCGATATAAATAAAAGTCTTAAAACTGAATAAAAGTCTTCCGTTAATTCTTTTTACATTGTTTAAATTACAAGATACGGATCGCGTAATTATCACTAGGGGGAACTTTTCTTTGTTTTTTAAACAGAAAACCTTGTGGACAAAACTTCATATTCAATTGAAGAATTCGATCAGGGGTGTTGCTTGTACAACGCAGGGGATTGGGGGCTTTTCAGGGTCATATCCTCGTTGTCGGGGACAACAACATAGGTCTAATATAAGTGTTGAGGGTGATGCTAGGAAAATGCTAAGCTAACATCAGACAGTGAAAAAAAAGCTCTTTTTCTCAAGTAGTTGATTATTCACAATTTTATCATTTTTTTTCGATCCAGTCTCAGGTTCTGGATCGCTCCAGAACGTTTCTGATGTTGGATCCTTAGCGGAACCAGCTCAGTTTCATCCTCTGCACCAACAGACGAACAGAAGCGTCAGCAGGATGAACCCGTTCCAGTCGGACACCGACCCGATCACGGATGGATCCGATACAGAGAGAGACCTCATAAAGCCTCTGAACGCAGCCTGAACTGATGCCTTCTGGGTAAAAAGAGAGCAATAAGTAATTGGTAGAGGAAATTACATCCTCTGATGTCGATGTAGGATAATGGAGCACGGAGTCTGATGTCGGGGTGAGCCACCGGGTGGAGACCCGCTCCAGAACCCGACCCGGCCGCTGTTCAGAACAAACTTAAATAGAGACAGAGAATTATTTTCTAATTTATCTGACAGGGTTTGTGTTTTTATAGGGTCCCGATCTCAGACCAGACCACCTCTTCATCAGTGCATCCATGTCACGGGTCTGGACCAGATCCTGACTGGACAGAAAGAGACTGGGTGGTCAGTAGAGGGCCGATGACAAAAACTCGTGTAATTCTGGTGATCGACCAACAACCAACCAAAAAAACCAACAACCAACCAACTGACCAAAAAACAACAACAACCAACCAACTGACCAAAAAACAACAACAACCAACCAACTGACCAAAAAACAACAACAACCAACCAACCAACCAAAAAAAACCAACAACCAACCAACCAACCAAAAAAAACCAACAACCAACCAACCAACCAAAAAAAAACAACAACCAAACAACTGACCAAAAAAAAGAACAACCAAACAACTGACCAAAAAAACCAACAACCAAACAACTGACCAAAAAACAACAACAACCAACCAACTGACCAAAAAAAAGAACAACCAACCAACTGACCAAAAACCAACAACCAACCATAATAAACAAAAAAAAACAACAACCAACCATAATAAACAAAAAACCAATCCCCGACCGGCCGGCCGACATCTTCGTCTTCCTTCAGATTTATCGGAATCATCAGCAGGAGGTGGGGGCGTTTCCAGCAGCGGCCCGATGACCAGAATATTCGTTGGACTATGGTACCGTCTGATTTTAGTTTCCGATAAATTAAAACCGCCTTAAATCAACGTTCTCCGATCCCAGACATCGGACTGACGTTCCCCTCGTCTTGGTTTGGACTCCTGGAGAATTATTAGATTGAAACTTGTCATTTATGACCTTCACCATCGATCCTGTCTGTTGGGATGAGGAAAACCCATTTCTGCTGGACTCCGTGGAAGGAGGAGGTCGGGGGTCAGGGAATGGACCCATTAATATTTGGTCCGGATCCAGGAACTTTTATGACTGTCCATTTCCAGCGCCGCTCTGAGATTGATGATGACAGCGCCGTCCTTAAAAGCTCAAAACATTCATGTTGACCTTTGACCTCTCAGATTACCAACTATTTGTTTGTCTGACGGTTTAACCTTGGAGGAGGTCCGTGGTTCTGACAGGGTTCTGGACCTCCAGACCACGAACATCACCTGGACTCTCCAGTATGGGTCTGGGTCTAGGAGACATGCTGTCTCTCTTCCCTCTCTCTTCCAGGGAGGGGCCCTTCTCTCTCTCTCTCTCTCTTTTAGCTCTTTCTCTCTCTCTCTCTCCCCTCATGTAAGTGGGCGGTGGGATCAGGACCTGGTCTCACGTTTCTTCCTGTTGAAGTCAGGTTATCGTCCCCACCTCCTGTGTAGAAAGAGTCATGTGACTTCTGCTGTCTAAATTAGGCGTCTGGAGGAGGAGCCTGTAGAAGCGATCAGCATCCGTTACCATGGTGATGCTGCGTTCTCCAGGTGACGTATGACATCATCGTCACGTGACCCGCTCTCGTCACATCGGGATTCATTACCGACAGAAAACTCTTTATTCTCTCGGGGACGTGAAAATTAACCCTCATTACCCGGAGCGGGATCCAACATTAATTCCTAATTAACCTACTTTTAAACATAAACAGAGTGAGTCACTCTTCAGGAACGCTTTTAGTTTCATACATATAAATATTACTTCCTGCTGATACGAGAGCGGAGCTTCTGGCAGAAGGAGGAATAATGAGGACGGGTCTCGCCGTGGTTTTAAATGTTCACAGAGAAAAAGAATCAAAATATGAGTCAAGTTTTGTTCCTGGTTCATTAAACTATATGGAGTATCTATTAACTATGACTACGTTTTTATTAGAGTATAATAAACGGAAAATAAGAATCTTTTGTACCGTTAGCTTAGTATCCGTCCTCCACAGGGGGCGTGTCCTCAACCATGTTTGTACGGTGGCCTAGTAAGGACAAAATTATTATTTGGACTGTTTCTTCTAGTATTTGAAATATATTTTGTACTAATATTTGGAGTTTTTCTTGTATAACTTGGACATCGTCTTGTTATCTTTAGACTTTCTTGTAATATCTGGAATTCATTTTGTCATTATTTGACTTTTCCTCGTGATATTTTGTCTTTGTCTTTTATTATTCAGACTTTTTCTTGTATTTTCTGGACCTTTTCTTGTGATATTTGGACTTTTTCATGTATTATCGGGACTTTTTCTTGTAATATTTCAACTATTTTGTATAACTTTGACTTTTTCTTGTAATATCTGGACTTTTTCTTGTCATTATTTGACTTTTCCTCGTGATATTTTGTCTTTGTCTTTTATTATTCAGACTTTTTCTTGTATAACTTTGACTTTTTCTCGTGATATTTTGTGTTTGTCTTTTATTATTCTGACTTTTTCTTGTATAACTGACTTTTTCTCGTGATATTTTGTCTTTGTCTTTTATTATTCAGACTTTTTCTTGTATAACTTTGACTTTTTCTCGTGATATTTTGTGTTTGTCTTTTATTATTCAGACTTTTTCTTGTATAACTTTGACTTTTTCTCGTGATATTTGGTCTTTGTCTTTTATTATTCAGACTTTTTCTTGTATAACTTTGACTTTTTCTCGTGATATTTGGTCTTTCTGTTTTATTATTAGGACTTTTTCTGTAATATTTGGACTTTTGCGACGATAGTTACTGGAACAAGTAACTGTATTCCACATCTCAATGCTGAGATGTCATTCTAAGGATTACCATTCAGGCACCAAAACTAAAATGTAATGCGGTTATCTGGACCCGTCTCTAGCAGGACCGGACGATTCTGGACAAGATGATAATCCAAAATTTCTTGGTTTGAATTGAGATCCCAATCACAGAAACATTTTTATTTATTATCTTACAAAAAACGCTTCACATCCTTCACAAAGAATCTGGTCAACCTGGAATCGCCCGACCAGAACAGAACCAATGAGGTTGTCAGGTTACATTTGGACTTGAGACAGGAATACTGCGACGTCTCTATTATGAATGCACGGAGCAGGTGGTTGGTTCTGGCCCGACTTCCGCCCTCTGCAGGTCACATGACTTGTTTTGGACCAGCTGCCCGGGCCGGGCGGGGCTGGTGCCGTTCACAGAGGATGTTTGGATGTTAAGTTATTGTTGTGTCTTGATCGACCATATTCTCATAAAATTCAGACTTTATTTTCATAACATTCTAAAGTTGAAAGTCAGAATTCTATGAAAATAGTCTCATAAAGTTCGGACTTTATCTCATAAAAATTCACTTTATTTTCGTAAAATTCTGACTTAATTCTGATAGATTTACTGAAGCTCAAATTCAAACTTAATTATCATAATAAAATCGACCATATTTTCAAAAAATTCAGACTTCATTCTCATAAAATTCCGACTTAATCCTAATAATAAAATGACTTCATTTTCATAAAACTCGAGAAAGTTTGAGATTTTTTTCCACTCTCTTGAATGCATGACGGTTGTGTAAACAAAATCTACACACTAATGTCCTGGTACCTAAAGACACGTGTCAGGAGGCACCAGGAACACCGAACAAGAACCAGAGATGTTCTGACATCATAATCTGGTCCGTGTTAAAGTCTCAGATCCTCACACTCCCACTCATGTTCACTTCCTGTCTGATTCATCCCACAAACAGGTGACAGGTGAGACAGGTGAGCTATTTCTCCAGGTCCTTCTGGGAAGAACTGAAGAACCATGAAACCCTCTTCGGCCCAGATTCTGTTCTTGTGTGGCGTTTTGGGATAAAAGAGTTTGGTTCATTGTCGCCTTTGAATACGCAGATTTATAAAAGGAAGCAGCCAAAAGGAAAGATTGACGGACAAAGACGGACGGATGAAGGTCTGAGTCTCATGAATGAGCGGATTAGAGACGAGGGAGAATCTGAATTCACGACCGGAGCGACGCAATAAAACGCCAATAATCAGCTTGTCCTTTTTTTTCCGTTTTCACGACAAACAAACAAACAAACAGACGTTGCGGCGGCGTTCTGCTCCGGAACAAAACCCGTTACCGTTGGAAACATCGGCTGCGGTTAAATCACAGCAACGTAAGAGATTCAGGCCCGACGCCATCACGCCTCCTTCTCATGCTCTTATTGTGGCGGGTGTTTAAATGTGGGGAGGGGGATTATCGACCTAGAAATGGGCTTTTCATATTTTAAGGACTTTGTTCTTTCAAAATCAAAGAAAAACACAATTTTGAAAACTTTTTTTTAAGCTCTTCCGCTCAAAAGTCAAGGATGTTTTATTATTGCTTATTTTTATTTCCTGTGCGGCGTGTATTCATTTTAAATTTGTTGACACTTTACATTTTTTATGAAATGACAAAAAAATATTTTGTTTGACGGGTTTTTTTTATTAAAAAGACGGTAAAATTCCAAATAGTAG
The DNA here is from genome assembly GCA_009660295.1 of Lophius piscatorius. Taxonomy (NCBI): domain Eukaryota; kingdom Metazoa; phylum Chordata; class Actinopteri; order Lophiiformes; family Lophiidae; genus Lophius; species Lophius piscatorius. The sequence goes on from VRLP01007990.1 coordinate 14,243, forward strand.
TAGATAGAAGGAAGACCCTAAATCAAAGAATAGTGAATAACTTTATTTTTTGCGATGAATATACGACGTTATCGCAGAATTTTACTGTGGAAACAGGAACTTTTGCTGAAATTAGCTAATTTAGATTCACGAGCAAGTCCTTACCGTTAGGTTAACGGTATTATTCCGTTTAAAATAACATTTTGCTGTTATGTACATTCAACCATTCAGTGACAGCAAACCTCAATTTCTACAAAAAACAAAATGTTTATAGTGTAAAAATTTGAAATACTGTTAATTTAAAGGTTTCACAAAATCCGAACTTTTTGTACTTTACTGTAATTCTTTGTAATGTCTTTGCATCGTAAACAAATAAACAGTAGATCTGTTGTTTATTTCATTCTATTGTACCGTATCGTTTTCACGGCTCGTGACTAAATCACCGTAAATACTGTTGATAAAAACATTTTGATTTTAGAAAAGGTCGGTTGTGTTTTTCCAACACTAGGGGGAGCTTTATCTCCAAAAGTTGTCGGGTTATAATTTCTCAACGATTCGCCTGAGTTTGTCCAAATTTGGTACGTATGAATCGACGTACATACATCGTCATATTTTACTCTAACAGTTCATATTTTACTCACTAGGGGGAGATTTTTTTTATGAAAAAAACGCTTTTACCCGACAGAACTCAAAAACTATTTAATGGATCCTTTTCAGATTGTACGCCCCCATAAACCTCACAGTGAGGAAGAACTGGATGGATATCGGGAAAGATCGATTGTATAATTTCGACACTAGGGGGAGCTTCATCTCCACGAGTTTTCAGGCCATAATTTCCCAACCGTTGGTCCGATTTCCTTGGAATCCGGTGCGTTTGAATCGACTCGGAGCGATCTATCGTATTTATGTCATATCATGCTTGTACAACGCAGGGGACTGGGGAGTTTTGGGGAATATACCCTAGTTTGAAGTGTCGAGCTGTTGTCCAGGTTCGGGGCGGGACCAGCTTGGAGACGCCACGATGGACTCGTCGGTATCTTCGTGGATCCGTTTATGGAATGATGTTTCCACCTTCTGCTCCCTGACTGGAACAAAGTTCTGCTCCTCTTCAGGAATAACTTACCGGCAGGAGCGTTAATTACCCGCGCGTCCTTCCGGGCGAAGTTTCTGACACTTCGGGGAAAGTTTCTAATTAGAGACGTCCTCGTCATCAGCGCCGCGCCACGGACTCGACCTCCAGCCCGATGAGATGATGGCGAGGTAATGACGGCGAGCTCCATTGACTATGAACACATTAGCTTGAGGTGGAGGCAGAGGAGATCGGAGTTTGATGAGGGTCTGAGAGGGGTGGAGGGGTGGAGGGCTTCAGGGTTTCACCGGCGGATGGTTTTAATTCCACGTTGGCCTTCATTAACCGCAAAGAGATGACTCGGCACTCCGCGGTCCTGGTCCGATCGGACCGTCTGTGCCAACGTTTGGACTCCTCCCCCTTCGAAGCGTGAAGACATTAAATCCAACGTGGAGCAGCTTCTACCGTCAGCAGGTTCAGGCGGAGTTTCACAAAACGTCTCAGCAGCTTCACCCCGTTTGAAAAGATCAAAGCTTCAAAAGACTCCATGGAGCTTTGATCCTATCGTAACGTCTGCAGAAGATCCCGGGGTTTTTTCACGCGTTTTAAGCTGAAATGTAGCTGGAAGAATTATGGTCTGTACCCGCTCTCAGACATATATATATATATATATATATATATATATATATATATATGTCATATATATATACATATATATATATATATATATATATATATACATACATAAACTTTTTCTTTTTATCTCATCGTCGGTTCACACACACTGGACCATGCTGGGTTTCTGCAGACGTGGATCCGCTGCTGCTGGTTCTGCTGCTGCTGCTGGTTCTGCTGCTGGTTCTGACGGTCGTTTCATCACGTCCTGCTGACAGAACCTCAGATTGGAGCTCCTGATCGATGCTGCCTGTCAGCTCCTGTGGATCAAACCCCAGAGAAGAGACAGATCTTGGACTTTCATCGGTCCGCCACAGGTCTTCCCACGCCGCCGCGAGATCCAGGCTTCTGATTGGAGCGCCTGCATCACATGACCCACAGGAGGGACCATCTTTCATCTCCTTCAACACCAAAATGGAGACCACCTCCATCCTTCACGCTCCACTATTCTTGCGAGCCTCCAGCGGCGTTAGATGGTGGAGGTGTCGGCGGGCGTGACTCTTGGTGGGGTCAGGGGTCACAGGAGGCTCCAAAAACCCAGCAGCTCGTTAAAAAGCTCCGTCACCGATCTCTCCAGGTGATTATTTGAGCTTGGGCTTCAATCAGAGATCTTCTGCTCCATCGATTCAACCGCCAGCCGTTTGCTCAATTGACTGATTAATTGTTTGGCCTGTGAGCAAACAGAAGGGGGGGGGGGGGCTTCACATTGATTTAGCGTCAAAACAACAAACACTGACTGTTTCTTCTTTTACAAACGAATCTGGTTTGAACGACGGCGCCGAATGAAACACACAGGTCTGAACACTTAATGATTTATTAAAGGCAGTTTATAGAAAATCTAAATTAAATATGGACCAATCAGAATCTGGCATTCCTCCGCAGAAGCCCAGGGCATAGTTGATATCCATCTGGATTTACACTATGGAGAAGGTGAACAACCTTAAATCCTGTTTTAATGGAAAAACTCCTGGAAAATAAGATTTGTATAAAAATCTAAATATCAAAGTACAGAGAAACATAATATGTTTAATTGACTAATATTTTGTGATGTGATGTCATGCTTAATTTTTTTCATTTGTCGCTTTAAGTTTCGGGTTCAATCTTGATTTTTTTAAAGTGTTATCTTTCATTTTTATTATTTAATCTAATTTGATTTATTTTGTTTTCATTTATTTACTGTTTTAATTACATTTCCCCCCCCTACTTATTTATTTGTTTTCGTTTTATGCTTGTTTTTCCCTTTATTTTGTGTTGATTTCTTATTTAACTCACTATTAACTATTTTTCTCTTTGCTTGTTTTGATTTAATTCATGATTTTATGCCATCTTCAATTTTTATTTATTTATTTTATTTACTGCTTTAATGGATTCCATTTCACCACGTGGTTTCATCTTTTATTTCATTGTATTATTTTCGTTCCCTCTTTCTTTAACGACTTTGATTTTATGAAGCATTTGATTGTTTTTTTTCTAATCAGGTAATTGATTTAATAGTAATTCTATTTCTTTTTTTTCTTTTTACTCCCTTTGCTTGTCTTACTTTAATGGTCTGAATCTTATTTGTGATTTGGTGTCGTCTTTAATTCTATTAAAATGTTTTATTTAATGGGCTATTATTTAAGATCGTGTCATTTATTTTGCAATAACCCTTTACGACCCCTTTATTATTAATCGCTCTTATGTGACGCCGCCTCACATTTTTCTCTTTTTCCCCCCCCTTTGAATGATGACGATCTTTTCTTCCCGCCTTATCGGACGATAGAATCCGATGCTTTTAATTGTAAAATCAGGCTCATACTTTTTTTTCCAGCGGCGAAGAGTTTATTAATCTCTAATCATCAATAATAATAAATAGATGAAGATTAAGCAGCTTTGAAGGAGGAGAGATAAATCCTCTTTCAGACAGCGGAGGAAACATTGTGTTATAATTAGATTTTCTGTCGGCGTTACGGCGCCGCTGAAGTATCAAAGCGTCACCTGACGAGGCGCCAGCTTTTAAAATCCCGACTTCCCCCCCGGATCAAACGGCAGGAAGCAGAAAAAAAACGTCTTTATTTACCGAAAATCCGATTAAGGTGGAGAAGAAAAACAAAAAATCGGCGATGGTGTCGGCAGCATTCGTTCTGGTGCTGCGGCTCCAAAAAGGACCTAAAGGACCCGGTGGAGAACAGGAGGAGGAGGAGGATTATGGATCTGAGGTGCAGCACGTGAAGATCTGTGAAGATTCCGGAAAGAGGAACCGGATCTATTGGGTCGAAGTAGCAGCAGGCCAAGCGGGGTGTTCCAGACGTCCATCTCCCCAGCAACACTCTCCAGCTCATCCCAAGTCGTTCAAAGACCAGATGGGTTATATAATTCCTCCGATGGGTTCCAGGTCGACCCGGGGGTCCTACCTCAAACTGATGCTTTTAACCTGAAGGAGCAGCAGCTCTAGTCGGAGCTCCCCCTTCCATCTCTGAGGCTCCTCCCCCAATCTAAGAGGCTCCACCCCCATCTCTCAAGCTCCACATGGCAGCCATGTTTTTACAGGATTCTTTCTTTTTTTTTACAGTACGGTCGTGTCCGTAGATTACTGAGTGGAATCCTGCAGTTTGCGTCAGTGGAAGAAAAAATTCATATTTTTCCGGTCATTTTAGTTAATATATTCATATTTAAGGTGAAGAATTGAAACCTCTCATTTTTACAGTGTTCATTAGTCGATACGGTGAATTATTGTAAATTAAGAAACTGTGAATAACTTTATTTTTCTCTAATGATTAGAATATTCAGAAAATAACAGAATTACACCACGAGGAACGAATAATAAGGAATAATGAATTTAAATAATGAATAACCGTAAAAGTCTGCATTATTCTGTGGTAATATTATCTCAGCATAATCTCAGATATTATCTC